>JAMQGT020010524.1:0-59456 GCA_024447675.2 Pterophyllum scalare
TATGTTATGTAGCACTTGATTAGTACCTGTACTTGTTCCAGAGCAATGTTTATTAGTGTGGAACTCATGTGCATGTCAAAGTAACATGCACATATATGCCAAGACCCCAGCAGCAGACTGTATTTTAAAGAAATGATGAGTGTTATTCACATCAACTCTCAGTGGTTTTAATGCGGTGGCTAACTTATCCCATCATATGACTAACACACAACACAATCTTCTGTAAGAAACACAAAAAAGACACCATATGCCTTACATAAAAATATATGAATAAGTATTAGAATGAATAAAGTTTAAACTGATTTTGAAGCTATTATTCAATTTAATAGATTATAAATGCCATTAGAATAGTATGTAATGGAGGATCTGGGGTTTCCCACTGGTGTAGTAGGGAGTGAGTGGGGAATGACTATACTGCAGGATTTTATGTGTAAAATCATATAGGCATAATTTTAAGGCTATAAACATCTACAATTTTTTAGAAAGCAGAAAAAAATCTTATGAAACCTGAGTATGTGCACTGTCACTCTGCCTTTGTTAAAAGAATTGCCTTATTTTGTTTTTTCATGCAAATTTAACCATTAGCTCGGGACGACAGGTGAAATTTAGTCATGTTAGTGACTTATATATTTGAGACTTGTATATTTGTGCTATGTCTGACTGATATCTAGTAAAGCAGTGTAAACTGAGCTACTAAAGGTATCAAAGGTAAGCTTCTGTGGCTTAAACAAAATTTAAACCAATAATTCTCATTCCCAAAAACAAAATGTAATTTGTAGACAGGAGTAAAAAAATATATTTGGGGACCATTTCCAGTTCAAGACTGAGATGCAAACTAAATGCAGTATTCCTGGCAGAAGGAACAAATTTGCAGGACTGACTCAAACTTTACTACAAAAGCCATGTTCATCATATTGAAGGACTGTATCATTTGGTTATCACTTGTTGTGTTTTTACCATTTTCTGGAAATAAGAGCAAATCTATGAGACAGTGTAATAAGTGGTATAGTATAAGGCATTGGCTTGCACTCCTTATTAGCATCAATTAATGTAATATTTATCCTTCTACTATGAATATTAACAGCAAGAAAAATGTAGAACTGCACTAGCCTTAGCCAATGAAGCCACAACTTTTAGCCATAGATGCACAAATACACAAGAAACAATTCATGCTAAATGGTAAAAATGATATAGCTTCAATCCAACATGGAGATATAAGGTGGAGGAGAGCAAATGTACTGCCATTTACAGATTTGATACATATGAAATGAATGTGATTTTTTTTCCTGCTTGAGAAAAGAGGGGTAAAAAAAAGAGAAGAATCCCCTTGCAATAAAAGGATAAAAGTTAAAGTCATCAAAAAATCACATTACTTTTTGCTTAGCTCTGTGGCAGGATTATCTTTAGCTTTTATATTTCAAAATGTTAAATGTTAACAAATATTGAGGTTACACTGATAAATAAATCCCTGAAAGATAGATTTATCATTTAAGTCACCCACATACATTTTGAATGCATCCACGTGTGGTTTTCACTCGTGGATGCATTTGGATGCTGCTCTCTGTGGGCCAGTCCTCAAAGACAAATACTTATTGTCTGTTTTTGATGAGAAGTTATAATGAAGCATACACCCGATGTGTTATTAGCACCCTGGATTTATCATAACTCGTACCTTTTTGTAGCACACATCTTCATAGCCCTTTGGTCTCACTTTTAACCATGACATCATCTCCCTAAATTTAGCCATGCACTGGTAGCTAACAACGAAAAAGATTACAAGAGGAAATTTAGGAACATGCTGTGATTTGTCATACACAGGTGGGAGTCACATAAGGGGAAAAAAATTTCTCTACTCGTTTCAGGTAAAACGTATCATGTGATACTTACGAGGGTGCGTAGACTATTAAATTATGGGTATATTTTTATAGCAGAATGTGTATTTTGACCGGCAGTTTTTCTTTTTTTGAAGGGTGGGTGGGGGGGTTGTTTCAGTTTTTTTACAATGCACACAAGGAGTGACAGTCACACCAAATGCTTCACATTATTTCATGGCCAATTGTTGGGCCCGCCAATTTGTGCACACACTTCCATCATGGTGATTTACTGTTTGAAACATTCTGATTCTCTGTAGATAAGAGGCAAACAGTAACATCAGCATACACTTTAAAGATGTGCAGTGAACTAATACAGCTGCAATCCCCATAGCAGTAAATGGCCAACAAAAGAGTTGTGTGGTGTGATTAGGAAAAAACAAAATATGCAGGTTTAAGAGAAACTGACACCAGAAGCACATTTCCCTTATTCATTTGACTGGTGTGATGAGAACTCTGAGGGCAGAGGTTAGCAGTTAACTGGTTGGTTTGCTTAAATTTCAAAGAAATATTTTTTCCCACAAATCTGTCTGATCATTGCCATGGATGTGTTTGCTTTTGAGAATTTTCTGTGGCATTTCTGCCACCGCCCAGATGCAAACTTCAGGTGAATGGAGTTGTGCTGTGTTCACAGCACTGGAAATTTGTATTTAGAGGTTTAACAGCAGCAGATCTTTCTTGACTTGATGTTGTGTGTCAACAGATTTCTACTGAAGAAATAGTTTGTTTTGCAGATTGTTGTAATAAGTGATTCTATATATTACCTCTGCTATATAGAGGCAAAAGTATCAGAGATGGAAATTTCAAAATCTGTTCAAATATAAATCAATATGACTATACATATATTTGTGCATGAGAGAGAGAGAGACCAGATATTTTTAATAGCCTAATTTGGAGAAACTGTTCCTTTAACTAAATCTTTGACTACCTAACCTCCTTACCACACACACATACACTCACTTCACAACCACCACAAGAAATACTGTAACTTGCGGAGCCATGAGCCATTTTACCGAACACAAAAAGAAATCACCTGGACCAGCTATGACAGTTCTAACGCTGAACAGCAGGCCACTGAAACAACTGTAAGAAATTCAAATTTGTAATGTGTTATGAAACTCATTGTTATGTTACTTTTCACTGTACTGGAATCTAAAAATGATGCGCAGAACACACATACACCTGCGCCTGCTAAACAGCCATATTATTTTTGGCAGTCACAGCATACTTGTCGAACCTACTGTATTACCATTTCCCGTCTAAGAAGGCGTGGAGCACCTGAACGCACCATCAAGGATTACAAAATAAACCCCACCATCTTGTGTCGTCAACTTTCCACCGGTGGCAGGTGGGGAGAGAACTAACTGACCCAAACGGCAAACACCAATAATCAACATATGATCACAGACGATTATATTTGCCATGAAATTTTACTTGATCTCACTTTTCAGTTCACAGTGGAAAATTATAAGAACTACAAAAATAATAATGAATGTTCTGGATGGAACTTATTTTTGCCCCTCTTTTACGGAGTTATTACAAAGGCAAGTAACTCTAACGTGACGCCAAGTTGTTGCCTGAATTGTGTACCATGTGATGGCACACACTGCGAGGTGACATAGCAGGTAAGACTTTCTCCTGGTTCCAAAAACATAGACTCTAAGCCAGATACTGTTCAGGTTAAAGACAGGATTAAAGCACACCCACGCTCACACCAACAAATTATGAGACCAAAAACATTTACAAATAGGCTACTGCTCACCACATACTTTAACATCCAACTCTGAAACTCATACAGCAATAAAACTACGTATCTTTTGTTCTCCAACAACAAAGTGAAATTGCAACCATATGAACTTGACAATTGCAAGCTAAATCTTGTGTATGAGTTTCTTTCATACTATTGCACATTTAGAGATTATATAGCACAAAAGCACGACTGAACGATGTGACAGATTACAATTTTTTTTAAACAAAAACACATAAAGCGACTAAGTCACTAATACACACTATATATTGCAAATTTACAGTGTGCTACTTCCAGACGACCGAGCCTCCCAGTAAATCACAAAATTGTGCCTATTTAAGATGGAAATTAAATATATACGCGCCACAGCATTTAATTCATTTAATTTAAAGTCCCATAATAACTTAAATATAAAAGCTGAAGAAGAGACAGAGATCTAGCAGCACAAGACCCTGCACAGACACGACTCCTGCTCACATGCGCCGAGCTGTCATTACGCAAAACACAGTTTGAAGGGTGATTTGTGTTTGACGTCATCTTCAAACACATTTCAGCCCGTGCAATTACCTGTCTCGAGATGGAGAACAGAGAAGGGGCGGGAGAGGACAAGGAGAAGGGGGAAGAAGGAAGGTCGATCGGTCGGTCCCTTTCTCGAGTCGTTCCTCAGTGCATACATCCAAATCATGGGTCACCTTTTCTCACGGCGCACAGCTGAAGGCTCCAGCAGCAGCGGCAGCGGAGTCCACCTGAGCTCATAAGTCACCTCGTTTTCATCTTCACTCTTGTCATTGTTCTCTCCTGGAAGACAAATAGACAAGACACGCATGGTGAGACTTTACCGTCTAAAAGTTAGCCGTGCATGCAGGCCTAAATGGACAGAAGGGAGATGTAATATCATTTGGGGGAAGGTGGGGAAAGTTTATGACCTGTCATCAGACGCACAATCACAAACCGCTTCAGAAAACAGTTTTGTATTGTCTTTTGATTGTTTTTTTGTTTGTTTGTTTGTTTGTTTTGGGGGGGGGAGTCTAAACTCACAGGAATCCTCTCAATAAACTTCAATGGTTAAGAGGTGCGAGGACAAGTTTCCCTTCAGTGACACCGTCACCCAGAAAGCAGCAAACCAAATGGTGCCCTGTATTCTCACAGAAGGGGCGGCTTTTATCATTATGGCTGTTTAAGAAAGAAAAACACATGCAAGGTCAGAGGTCACGCTTTTTAACGTAATCCCCATTGTCGTTTCCATACGTATTTTTCTTTTTAAATTCCGTTGCCAGTACACAAACAATACTCTATGTTTCACACTCTTCAGATAATTTGGATAAGCGAGAGAGGAGCGGATCCTGCCTGCAGCTGCCTGATCTGCGCAGCTATTTGCAGCCTGCACGGGCCTCACTAAGATCTATGCAGTGCTCGGGGGCTGGGTCACGCGTCACCCTCAAAAATTAGAAACGTGTTCTAGGAAATTTATTTTTGTAAGGTGGGTTATCTTGCACGTCATGAACTTTTTTTTTTTTTAGACTAGTTCATTCTTCTGGGAACTCTGCGTTTTGGCCAAAAGGCGACCATCTAAACGCTTTGTGATTTCAGTTACATATTTTTTTTTCTCACTGACGTGCCCCCCCCCCAATTTTTACACTAAATTTTCGTGTCAACGTACGTGGGATTCATAGTGCTCTTCATTCATAAGCACATGGAGCATACACTTTGTCAATCTTAGGGCTGCACTTGATGCTCCATGGCTCTGTGTTGCAAATCAATTTAGATGTTTTTTTCGTTAGTATTATTAGTACAATTGATTATGATTATTCACATTTATATTCCCTTTAACTGTGATGGGACAGCAGAGAAGAAACTGAGCATTGAGTTGCGTGTGTTTTTCTTCTCCGACCTAAAATGAATTTAATAATCTTTTGTTCTTTTTACTCTGTCTTTTAAAAGAGTTGATGCTCATCTCTGGCTTTTATTTTCATCGGTGTGACTACTTCGCGTACAGAAATCACTCTGAATTCACATGAAGCTTTATGAGCCAGAGTTTTGTGCTACATAAGTGGGTAGCATAATGATTCAGCGGTTAAGCTGAAGAAACTAAAGTGGAGTTTTTTATATTGCTTTTGTTTTTAATCTGGTGGGTCAGGCTGGAAGGACGTGTCCGTGGCCGGTTCTCTGTGTGCTCTTTGTGGGGAACGTTGACAGGGGAACAGTGGTGGGCGATGCTTGAGGTGGATTAACTACTATTCACAAAACTGTGAGGGGGACACGTGTATTTCCAGTATGTGTGTGTATGTGTGTGTGTGTGTTAAAGAGGAGGCTGTCTGAATGTTCACGGTGGCTACACACACGCACACACAGTGTAACTACACGGCCAGTGTATGAGACAGTGATGCAGCTGTTCCTTATTCCTCTCCATCTGCCAGTTTAGATGGTCTTGTTGGGGAATCCCTTGCATATGCACTTTGCTTACAGGTGTGTGTGTGTGTGTGTTTGTGTTTGCATGTTTCCCATAGTCATTTTTTTTTGGGGGGGGGGGTCAGTGACGTCCAAGCACCACACCCTCCAAAACACACATACAGACACACACACGCCCCTCCACGTGCATCTTGCAAGGGTCTCCCCGTGTTTACACTCTGCACTGCTGGGCCCACTGTCACCTGTTCAGTGTGGACGAGGGGTTGGGGTGGGGTGTGTTTGGATGAAATAATGACTTGATATTACATCGCTCAAAGTTTGGGGTCCGCCGAAATGCTTGTTACCAAAATAGTATTTTTTATGAACACGAAGGCACGCAAGAGTTTGAAGAAAACTTGTGTGCGACGGTGCTGCAGAGCTTCGACATAATTTCTAACAAAGAAGAAAACTGTTGACTACGGGAAAAAAAGACACACTTGGGGCTGAAAAACAAACATAACAAAAACGCCACAGCTATGGCAGTAACAAAAACGATGAGAGTAAATAAAGGTAACTGTAAATCGAAAGGGAAATCTGAGTAGAAAAAATAAAGAAGTCCTTTAAAAAGAAAGATTGTAAAATTCCAGAGTGCTGTCTTCTGATGTCGATGTCTCGGCGCGGCGATTGCGCCCTCCGCAAATGCTTTTTGGGGTAAGGGCTTCCCAGATTAATAGTTATGAACAGCAAGCCCAGACCGCAAAAAGATTCGTGAAGGACATTATCTGCTGCTGCTGCCGTCCTACGGAGACTCCGTGACACCCGGGTAGTCTGCTTTCTGCTTCCGTGAATTTATCTCCCATTCCGACTCGGTTGATCATATCTCCAGCCTTCGGAAACCCGAGGCGAGTGTATCCCTCCAACACACACACACACACACACACACACACACACACACACACACACACACACACATTAGGAAAAGGAAGGATGGAAGAAAGAAGGAGCAGAGGAAAGAGGGGGGTCTCCGGATGCCAAGGCGGCTGCTGCAACTGAGAGCTGTCCAAGGTCCTTTGCTCTGATTCCCCACTCCTCCAGTTTAAATTCTCCTCTATCTCCCCTCTTGTCTCTCGTCCCTCAACCATTCTTTCTCCTCTCCCCTTCCCCTCTCACTCTGTCTCTCCCTCATATTTTCTTCTACTTGCTATTTTTATTTTTTTTTATCCAAACGCGCGGATGTGCAAAGCGTGATCACTGGGAGCTGTGCATCGATGCGTTTTGTTGTCAGTGTGCTCTGTATTATATTCCCTGGTCCGTGGTGTGTCTCCCTATAGTGAAGTGCTGGCGCTCTGCAGCCGCCCCAGAGCGCTTGGTGAGGAGGGAGCAAGCCTGTAAACTGCTGGCAATAAATAGAGCGCAGGGAGGGATCTTATTGGAGCAAACCAAACCTCGTCATCAGCCAATCGGTTTCTCGCTCATATAGGGACCCCCCTTTTTGAAAAAAAAAGAGAGAGAAAGAGAGAGATGGCTAACCAAATTGTGGTCTATAGCAGATAGTGTATACTTAGGATATATGCATTTATATGGGGATATGAGCAACTAACGCGACTACATATCAGTATTAGTATTTTCTGTTTGTCAGCTTTTTTTTCTTTTTACGTTTGCAGAGCTTCTAATGAGGCTGCAAAAATGAACGTCGCTTTGTACTGTGATAAATAAACTTAGCAAACGTTGGTGATTTTAAAGATAAACATATGTGACAACAGAAAAGTGCTATTTTCACCTCATCAGAAGTAAAGGCATCCTGGTCTTTGCTTACGTGCCAGCTGCAAGCTGTATAATAATAATAATAATAATAATAATAATAATAATAAGGAATTGCAAACAAACGAAAATATAATTATATTTTTTTTAAGTAACAACTGGATTTCGGGCAAGTGTGAACAAGCTTTGTAAAGCCCTCTACATCGCGTCACATCATAGCAAGTAGCATCTGAGGCGACTCATGGTCACCTATAGAGTTCACCGGAGGGTACCACTGCAAAAACGACACGGGGGTCTCCGTGTAGCAAATTCAGGATGCTTCAGTCATTTATAGCCGTCTTAAGGTTGAAAGTAAGCATGACAGTAATCATATTGCTGATACGATGTACCGCAGTAGTTTACAGCTCGTACAGCAACAATGTGCAACTTAACAAAACAACACGTTGCTAAGCATCACATTAGGAGTTAAAGAGTTAATCACGACCGTAAACCACTCATTCTCACACAAAGTTGAAACAATCTTTAATGTGTTTTTGTTGTTAAAGTTAGAGGAGGAATAAATAAATGAAAAGAATAACTTACCTCCTTTCTCTGCAACAGTTCCATTTGTTTATAAGATGCCGCTGCAATGCATTTCCCCCACCCACCCCCACCATCACCTTTTATACACAACCCTCAACTCCATGGACCTGGAAGTTACTGTACAGAGGTGGAGGCCGGGTCACGATCTGGATCCGGACCCCCTCTCCTTGCCCCCCCCGTATCAGATTTGATCCAGCATACCCCCCGACCATCCCTTTCCTCCTCCTTCTTCCACTCTCTCTCTCTGTCCACACCGCCCCACTATCACTGATGAAACTCGTCTGCATTCAAGTTGGCTGCCAGCATGCCAGCAAGCACAGACTAAAAACAAGCTTAGGGGAGAAAGGAGATATTTGGGATTGGATGGAAGAGATGGGAGGGTGAGGGCAATGGTTAGTGCAAATTCAACCCAAGACCCCTATCCTTTTCCTCCCGCCATGCCCCCTCCCACCCCCACTCTCTGCTCCCCCTCCGCTTACCGACCCCCCCTCCCGGTGTAGATATTTTTTTATTGGGTGGTCTTTTCATTTGCAACCCAGTCAGTCACGATTCTCCCCCACCGTCTGCACTGCACAGTGACTGCCTCTCTTGACGCAGCCAACGCGCACATTACTCATTTTAGCAGTCACGACTCGGGAATCCGTGTTTTTTAACCGAAATTATATGCTCTCTATTAAATTATTGAGCAAAATAACGTCCCTCGAGTCGGTATTTGCGTGTTTTGACCGAGGAAGAACGACAGAGTTGTTGTATTTTTGCGTTTGGAGAGGTGGAGCAATGTATCGCGGGCGAACGGGATTTTGCATGACAAAGACAGGTGGTTGACATTTTGTTTACTAGTTAGTTTTTTTTAGTTGTTTGTTTGTTTCTTTCTTTGTTTTAATCCATCTAAGGAACCTGCATGCAAGTAGCCAGCATGCAAAATACTGGGGAAATTGGCCAAAGTCGTGCACAGACTGGGGTGAGCTCGCTCTTCGAGTCCCAGTCGGGCTGCAGAACTGTGCAGACGCCTGCACCCTTTTCATCGTCTTTCCGTTCCGGGTCGCTAATTTAACATGGCTACCTTAAATGAAAGGACAATTCCTTCAAAAATCTTTCTTGGAGTAGATGTTCATAATAGAAGCACTCGCCAGGATGAAAAGTTGTCGTGAGAAGAGCTCTCAAACCAAAAAACTCAAACACAGACTACCTCAACTATTTTTGCGACTGTTCTTAAGCGCACTGTAAACTCTTTCAGTTCAAAATGCTGGATTGTAGGGATATGAGAATATTTCCTTTATGAATCTGTTAGGCAAGCGGGGAAATTACGGGGCTGACGCGAGCAGAAGAAGAGCTGATCCAAGTCTGTCCGGCTGCTGCCCTTTTCTCTTCATCTTTCCCTTTCTCTCCCTCTCTCTTTCTGTCTACCTATGGCGTCCATCGAGGCAGTTCAAACTATACAGGCGGGAAGAGCTACGTTACAAAAATTTTCGTGGCGAGTGTCCCCCATCAGCGGACCTGAACACCTTAAATAAGGCGGAGGTGCTTCATTATTATCGCTTCAGGAACGATGATTCGCTCATTATAGGTGCTGCTCGTTTCCAAACAGGAGTAAACAAAGCTTCTGGCTGCCGGGAACAACACCAACAAGCCCCTTACATACACACACCTTCATACAAACACACATACAGTGAAACACACCAGCAACAGCCCACTACTGCCACTTGGTGTGGTTTCAGCACCACTGCTGCTGGACAGCTCCCGGGTTTCCCCATGCGGTGTGCCTGGTCTCTGCTGCAGCAACAGCTCCTTCACTTCACTCCCTCCTCTCCTCCTCTTCCTCTTCCAGCGACGCTTTTCTGTCAGTACGATTCCTCTTAAAAACAAGAAAACGGGGGAAAGGGCGTCCTTAAGCGCTCATCAGAGAAGGGTTCCCCTCGCTTTCGCGGTTAAGCATAGAGATGGGAGGGAATAAAATAAATATGTGATAGAGACTCAACAGCGCCAACAGACAAAGGGAGTTTTTGCACTAGCTTATTTACTGAAAGGGGTGATTCCTACTCTGCAGGAAGGGTTGCTTCGGCTCTACAGTCAAATATGGCTCGTAAAGCATGCCAATAAAATCCATGCTTAGACCGGCAGTCAAGTGTTTTTTTGTTTGTTTTTTTTTTTGCGTGCATGAGCCAGAGTGTGAGGCAAAATTGGAAGAACAGAAAACAGCAAAGACACTCGGCAGCATGCACTACCAAGTACTATACAAAAGTACACAAAATTAAACACTGTATGTGCAAACATCTCACTCACCGGTTTGCAGTCACGTCCTTGTTCTACACTGCAGAAAGAGAAACACAGAAAATATGAGATTTTAGTTGTTTTTTTTTTTAAAAAGCCGCAACAAGAGTCTGGGCGAAATGCAACAGATTAAGTCCTCCATTTGTTATTATGTAGGCTTACAGTGTCACGTCCAAGTTTGCTCAGGATCGCCTCCTTTTTATACAAGTGATACCCGTCTGTCTATTTCTGGCGCACGATCAAAACTATGATGCTATTTTTAGGTCACAGTACGAGGAAGGAGAAAAAACACCCACAAAAGGCGCCGCTTAGGATCTTTACGTGAAGAGCATGTAATGTAAATTAATTTTGCTTCTCCAACTCTGCAAAGTATCCCCGATTCCCCTCCGTTGCATCATTGCAGTGATCTTTCTTTTCTTTTTTTCAACCCAATGTGCCTTCAATAGCACCACCACGTCCGTCTCTTCCCTAAAACACGCTACTTTCCCACCTAACAACTAAAATCTGGAACTCGTCGACGCTGCCATTATCATCGACAATATTTGATGTCTTGTCGCCCTCTTCAGAAGCTTCTCGTCCCAGTGTCACTTCAGCAGCTGAAACTCATGAACGCTAAATAGGTCCAAATGCTGATCAGCACGGACTACGCGGCGGTCCCTGAAGGATTTTCTTTTTTCCTTTTAGTCGACGGCGTACCGTAAAATTTTGTAATTAAGCTTTGCTGACGAGAAGATGAAAAATAATAAATAAAAAGCCTTTTTTTTTTTTTTTTGAAGGGCTGCGTCAGTTACTAGGCATTGACGTCACGTTCAGATTCTCTCACTTTACAGCCCGGAGAGTCTGATTAAAGACTGCCTCTCTGTGATCAGCTCTTCGAAAATGTGCGATGGAAAAAATGAGTAATAAAACACGAGAGTATACAAGTGGATAATATGGTATGGAATCGTGGAAACTGCAGCTTTAGAGTAGGTTATCTCTTGGTAAAAACCTTCCCCTAAGCATGTGGCTTTCCAGCCACCCTTCTCCCACCCCTCCCACCCGTGTCTCTCCCTCCACCAAGTGTTGGTGCTGTTTTGGTCTTGGAGAATTTATATCCCAGCATCCAGTGCATTTGGCGGGCAAAACACAGTATCTCGATGCCGAAGGAGAGGAAAACACAGCGAACTGAACCGCTGCTTCCTTTATCTCATATTTTCACTGACTGTGCCCACGCACCAGACCCCGCTCACCCACGGAATAGACCCACTGGGGAGTGCACACTTGTCCATGCAAAGGCGAACAAACAAACCTCCCTCGACAGTATGCTCTGTCTCTCACCCATCCCTCTTCTATAACACCTTTACTGTAAGACCCTCTTCACACACACCACGCCGTCCATCTGCACTCATGCCGCGTGGACATTCACGAGATTTCATCCGATGGGGCAGGGCTGGCCTAAGGTGGATGGTACTGGGGTTTAGCAATGGAGACACCGAGTACCCACTGAGTGGCAGCTACCTAGAAAAGTCGGCTCTGAAAGGGAAAGGGGCTGCGCCCGTTGCATCGGTTTGTGCTATTTTTATCCCTGCCTGTAGGCCAACTGTATGTCCGTGACTGCTGGCGAATGCATGTATAGAGACACATTCAGAGAGGGAATTTAGCATGTCCTGTACACCAAGATGACGACAAGGAATCATAGTAATATTATATATATATATATATATATATATATATATATATATATATATATATATATATATATATATATATATATATATATATATATATATATATATATATATATATATATATATATATATATATATATATCACAAAGGAGTTTTATGCTCTGGGTATTTTTTTAATCAACTGGCCTCTTTTCCACAAAAAACAAGTATGAGTATAAAATATGACACAGCAGGGGAAATATCTGGTTTATTCCTCATAAAACCACCATCATCAGCTACACTACATACAAACACATATATACACATACAGTACTTCACGATCATTCAATCAAGGAATCAGCAGTATCAATGGGAGATGCAGCTAGGCTTCGCAATGCAGTGCACGGTGATTACCACAAGGTATCAACAAACTCAACCAGAGACCCTCCTCACCCCCCCAGCCCCCCAACCCCCGTCCCCCGCCAAGAAGAAAAAAACAAAAATCGGCACTCCTGACTCTAGCAACTTTCAAGACACAACATACTTTTATGGTCCAAGTTCATATCACAGTGAGAAGTTATTGTACAACATTCTTTTGCTATCGCTGTAACAGTTAATCAAACACGGGAGGTGTGTCTTCTGCAAAAAAATAAAATAAAATGAAATGAAATAAAAAAAACAAACAAAAACAAAACACAAAGCTATTTGCAAACAAAATCTCTCATCCGAATTTCTCAATTTGACCACCTACACCCACACAAATAACAAAAAATTCACTTTAAAATTACCTTTAGGGCAGAAGTACTATGCAAAAGTTTTAGCCATTCGAGATGATTAGCTTTTTATTCACTAAGCAGTTTCATCAAGTCAACCATTTTTTCTGCATGGCAACGAGTTCAATCATAAACCAGAGCCATAAAGAACAATATTCATCAACCAGAATAAATAAAGGTCCTGGAACAGACTGTATGGCACCCAGAGAGCCATGATCTATGACAGTCTGAAACCTCAAAGGAACTGTGACAAGTTTGTCAAGATGCTTGGAACAACCTAGTTGCGAAGTACACTGAAAATTGTGTGTGCAAAAGAACGTAGGTGAATTAGTGCTGTTTTGAAGCCAAATTCCACACCAAATACTGATTTGGATTAGTTTATGTTTGCAGTCTTTTGCATGAAGCAAACTGATCATTTGTAGCATTGTAACACAGGCTGTGCTTTAATACACCTTTCAGATATTTTTAGTACAAAAAAATAACGATAAACGAACTCTTCGTTTATTTATTTATTTATTTTTCGTTTTACATTTTGCACTACCGCAGCGCAGTTTATAGACAAGTTTGCCTTGTAATGCATATATGCCTAAATGTTTGCTGGACTCGGCCGAAACGTTGACATGGAGCTATCCAAGGTGCTGAATCGATGTTTGCCCGCCTCATGTGGGGGTTAACGACATCTTTACTTGTCCATGATGTTTGGCAGCTCAACCTGCCTGTTGTATTGAATTTTATAACCTCCTTCACAGGCTTAAGGTTTATACTGACAGTACCTTATGTTTCTGCAGTGAATGCAAGTGGCATTTTGAGAATTTGCAGGGCTGGGAAATGTTGTTATATCGCTGCCACGAAAGAAAACAAGACAACGTGTACCTCCAAGGTAACTAGCGACACGTGTGGACTGACGCAAGTTCACTGCAGAAAGTTGTTTAGAAGTGGAAGACTAAGGACGCCTTACCATTAAGCCTATAACAAATATTCATGAATGAACGTCTACCATGCGCTCTGCTTCGTTGTCACGACGGGGGCAATATTGTTGCTGATACCGTAAAAAAAAATGTGAACATAGCCTCGGTAAAAAAAAAAATTTTAAAAAATCGTTTGCCAAAGTTCCCCTCTCTGTCTCTCTTACTTGTTACTAGGCATCTCAGCAGAGCAGGCAGCCTAAAGCAGAGGATCCCCAACACGTGAATACTCCTACGCATTACCGCAGCCCGCTCTCTTTGAGTGTCTGCAAAATCCCATCTGCTGCCAGTGTGCATACACAAATACACACACACACACACACACACACACACACACACACACACACACACACACACACAATAATAACAATAATAATAGTTTTGCTGCTATTTTTTTTATATACTATTCTGATCAGTTCCGGAAGTCATCAGCGCGAAAACATCTACCGGCATCCCCTGCAATGACCCTAAAAAAAAGTCGCACTGAGTATCCCCTTTGCAAAAAATAAAGACAGGCAATGATGAGGTTTAGCTATGATCGCTACAGGCAAGCATTCGCGATTACAAGCAAAATGTAAACAGATAGGAACAAATGAATGCTCGCTCTAAATTAGCTGCACCCCTCCCTAACATTGTTTTATAAAATGTAATCGGTTTTGACTCCAAATAGAGGGTAACCTGATTTTGGAAGACATTCCCTACCACTACATACCGTCTCGTGAGAGTGATGTTACCTTTGGCTTCAGATCAACCGGTTATAATCAGTCCCAAAATATCCAAGCACGGTCTAGCTGCAAACTTCCCTAACTAGCAGCTTCCGAATTGGGTTTCGCGCCATCTATAATACAAAAGAACTTACCTTCATGATTTTTTCCTCTTTATAAACTCTGTGTAAGTAGATGATCTGAGCGGGATGAGACAGAAAGAGGGACAGGGAAGTCTATAGTCTCTCCTCCTTCGCCAGGATGGAGAAAGCAGGTCAGTCCGCTGTGCGTCGTCTCCCTGTTCTGTCGGAGAGTGAAATATTTGGTCTTTCCATTCAGGATTCAAGGACCCTGCTCTCAAGAACGGCGGGTTTGGCTGGATGTTGTTGGGAGGGGTGAAGGGTTTGAGAATGTAAAGGTGGCGGTGATAGCTGGAGAGGAGGGGAAGAGCACAGGGTTACAAATGTGAGCCTGATTACAGAAACAGCCCGCCAAATCAAGGGGACTTTACGCATTTGGGGAGGCGCGCAACACGATTCACCTCACGGCTAAGACTCTCTCCTTTTTGCTTAATGTCTGTGGGTGCGCGCGATTGTCTGCGTGTGTGAATTACTTCCAGACAGAGACGGAAAGCGTGAATGTGGCAGGGTAAGCCCCATTATTTATATATATATATATATATATATATATATATATATATATATATATATATATATATATATATATATATATATATATATATATATATATAATAAGACAAAAGCAATCATGTAAAAACATAGGGATTAGCTTTGGGTGTCTCGACAACGAGATCTGAAAGCACCTCTCTTTCACTTCACTTCTTTCTCTTTCTCCCTCTCCATTTCTCTGTGCTTCTCTCTCTCGCCCCCCCCCCGCCCTCTCCCTGGTCCTTTTCTCCAGCAGTGTGCTATTGACCTGCATTGACGTCATTGCGTCATTAGGTATCCCTTAGAAACACTGTCTTTCAAAAATAGTATCAGATTAATTCAGCTGGCAAGAAGAGAGGGGTGGGGCTTATGAGTGTTTGGGGTAGGGGTGTTTGGGGTGAAGGGGGGACTGGTGGGTAGGTGTGGATGAGATGTGCTAGCGTGTGTTATTTTAAGAATTTTACCCCCATTCACCACCATGACTGGGGAGGAGTACTAAACACCGGAAAAGGAACATCACAAAAAAGCCAACCAAAAAAATTCAAATTCAAATCGAATTTAATATATTCTTATTAGTCATTGTTGCCAGAAATAAACATACAGGTAAGGATAAATTAGAGCATAAATAAGCAGAACATAGTTAAAATATAATTATTACAATTATATAGTAACGGCTTTAGAAACTGGGTTAAACAGGTCAAAATGTGTTTCTCTCTCTCTGCATTTCTTTCTCTCCCTGCCTTGCTCTGGCCTTTCCAGTCTAAAAATATGCTCTAGCCGCAAGCTCACTATGTTGAAAACTTTCTCCCTATTTAACCTGCAGCTCTTAAGGCCAAGGGACAGAGCACCATGCAGACAGACAGATGGAGAACCAGGTCACACTGAGAAACTAACAACAATTTTACAGCCTGTTGGGATGCTTAGCAATGATAATTAAGTCAAACCATGTTGGAACAGGAAGGGGCCATCCCCAAACTGTTCCCACAATGCTGGAAGCACAAAATTGTCCAAAATGTCTTGGTATGCCAAAGCATTAAGAGCTTCTTTCACTGGAACTAAGGGGCTGAATCCAACTCCTGAAAACAACCCCACACCAGAGTCCAACAGTGGCATTCTTTACACCGCTGCCAGTCAAAAGTTTGCACGCATTCTCTCAATCAGCTTCATGAGGTAATCACCTAAATTGGTTTCCCAACAGTCTTGAAGGAGTTCCCAGAGGTGTTGAGCATTTGTTGGCTGCTTTGCCTTCACTCTGTGGTCCAACTGATCCCAAACCATCTCAGTTGGGTTTGTATCAGGTGACTGTGGAGGACAAGTAATCTGAAGCAACACTCCATCACCCTCTTTCTTGGTCAAAAAGCCCTCACATAGCCTGAGGTGTGTTTGGGGTCATTGTTCTGCTGAAAAACAAATGATGGTCCCACTAAGCACAAACCAGATGGGATGGCATGGCACTGCAGGATGCTGTGGTAGCCTCGCTGGTTAAGTGTGTCTTGGATTGTGAATAAATTGCCAACAGTGTCACCAACAACACACCCCCATACATCACACTTCCTTCTCCATACTTTATGGTGGGCACTACACATGTAGAAACCATCCACTCACCTTTTCTGTCTTACACAGACATGGCGTTTGGGACCAAAATCTCTAATTTGGACTCATCAGAATAAAGGACAGATTTTCACTGCTCTAATGTCCATTCTTTGCGTTCCTTGGACCAAGCCATTTTCTTCCTATTGTTGTTCTTCCTTAGAAGTGGCTTCTTTGGAGCAATTTGACCATAAAGTCCAGATTCACACAGTCTTCTCTGAACAGTTGATGTTGAGATGTGTGCGCTACTTGAACTTTGTAAAGCATTTAGGTGGGCTCTTATCTGGGGTGCTGTTAACTTGTGGTTTCTGAGGCTGGTAACTCTGATGAACTTATCTTTTGCAACTTATGGCCTTTCTTTCCTGGGGTGGTCCTGATGAGAGCCAGTTTCATCATAACGTTTGATGGTCTTTGTGACTGCACTTGGGGATACTTTGAACTTTCTTGAAATTTTTTAAATTTCTTAAAGTAATGATGGACTGTCATTTTTCTTTACTTAGTTGAATAGTTATTGCCATCACATGGATTAGAACATTACTCAAATAGGGCTATTCACTGTATACCAACTCTACCTCCTCACAACACAACTGACACAACTGATGGTCTCAAACACATTAAGACACACACATGCACACACACACACACACACATGATGTACTTGTCATTCACAGACAGAAGTGCTGTGTATAGAAAATATGTGCATCCTCATACATATACATTGTATATAACCCCAACATATAAACATCTAATCAACAAATGTACAGCAGTTAGCCAGTGTATTTTACCTAGAGTAAAACCTCTGCTCATTAAATTCAGCTTATTACTGATCATTGTAGTAAAGTAACAAGAACTTTTTTTTGCATTTTTGGCCACTGCAGCTTTCATTGATGGTGGAGGGACACAGGAAATGGGGGAAGATATGCAGGCAAGCTGGCAACAGGCTGGGACTTGAACCCCCGCCACCCGCACCATAATGCGGCACATGTATGTGGTCACCTGCGCCTCCACTGAGCTACCTGGGCACCCCAGTAACAATACATTTTAATTAAATAAAAAAAGTTGTGCAGAGAAACATACAAGTTAATGTACAATTAACAATGAATATTTTCACTGTTCTAACTTTGGGTTAAAGCCTTATTTTGGGCCATCAACCACAGGACACTAGTTAGTGTCAGCATTTAACAGATCCTTTAAGCTGCTGGAATTCTAAGGAGTGTTGTCCTGTTTTTTTAGCATGATTTTTTAACCATTAAAGGAGGCAAATAAAATTCCATTAAGCATCACCATAAAGTCCAGTAAAGATTTTTGTTGAACTTAGTGAGAATTCTCCTGTCGCTAGCAAGTTGCTTCAATTGGGGTAAAAAACAACTATTTTCTTTCTTTTTCTTTTTCTTTTTCTTTTTTTTTTTAATCTTTGTTGCCATTAAACATGGACAACATAAGTGATTTCCATCTTTAATTTAATACAGCTGTGTTTGGGAAAGTAGTTGCCTGCACCTTTCTACAAGACACACATTGTCAGTGATGCATGCATGGCTACAAAGCGCATACACAAATGCACGTGCAGGTTCATGCATATGATGTCTTTTCTGCTGATCTTTTTAAGTCCCCTGTTTACTTAGGCTTCAAGAAGTCAGTAAAGTTGTGCTTTTATGCACAGTAAAACATGTATGTCCAGAAAGTTGAAGTCACTTAAAATTTTGAGTGAAAATAATCTATATCTCTGCTTTAGCTGTGGCAGAAATTAAAATTATAAAAAAAGCACAAATGTAGATTATTTTCACTCAAAATTTTAAGAGATGAATGAAGTGTAGGAGTGTGGCAGACAGCAAGAGGTACAAAAAGAGACAAGCTGACAAGACACCTGAGCTAAAATACTTCACTATGAAGACTGAATTAAACCTTATGATTCACCCTCTTGAACTGAGAAGCACACAATACCATAGCCATTTAGCACTACAACTTTCAGGTTTATCGTGAGAAAATCGTGTGCCAAATATCCTAAAAAAAGGCTGTAAGTGCTATTTGGGAGGAGGAAGTGAAGTGTGTGATCAGCAACAGGGAAAGAAAAGTTTCTGTCTTTGCCCAAATGTGTGAATGTGCCAGTAAGCAGACTGAGTTACTATCACAAAGAAATTGCAGATTGAACTTGAGGGTATCTATGCAGGGTTCAAGCAAGGTCATCTTAAGTATCCCTAAGAAACTCTGCGCTGGAGGTTCTGTAGCTGCACCAAACCGTTACCTTTCAAGATCCAAAATGAAATCCAAAACAAATCATAAAATAAAACCAAAACAACAATGAAAGAAGCATTGTCACAGGTACAGGATGTGGGGCTCAGATATGTGTAATCACAGGACATGTTGGGGAACCCACATGGGGAGAAATGTATCACAGAAGACGTCATCAGCACCAGTGGAAGTCACGCAGCACTCAGGGGTCAGTGCCAAGGCTGACGACAGTGATAGAAAGACAGAGAGAGATCCTGGGTGTGACTAAGATGCTCCAATCATGGAAAAACAGTGTGCTGTCCTTTCCTCCTCCATAATAACATAAACACACGACTCAGGCTGTTTGAGAGGAAATGTTCGCCTTGATAACAAAATGAAAATATTGTTTCCTCACTATGGCCTATTAAGGTTCAACCCTCTGGCTTGTCCCCTTTTAAAGCATGTCAACAATAATACCTTACAAAACATCTGCCTTGGATCTATGATGGTCCCACACCTTTTCCACTTGGATCTTGTGTGTATATGGGTGTGTGTGCATTGTATACACACAAGTCCTTTTAATTTGTTTGATGTCCCCTCCCATTCACCTCGTGGCTTTCCATTCCAACTCATAGGCTGCAATCTCTCTAGGAAACAGTCGGTGTTTTGGTCTGATGTTTACTATTGGGCCCCAGAGATGAAAGCAGGCATACACATGGAAAAAGAGGGATACAAAGGATTCTTAGCAAGAGCAATGCTTTAGGCATTGAACCATCACAGCTATAGAAAAAAAGGCATGCTACAGTTTTGTCTAAAAAAAATGGCCAAAAAAATATAAAAAGAGAATGTATAAAGAAAAGGCATTTAATTGTACAAATAAAAAACATAAATAATAAATAAATATTAAAATCTAAATAAAGATTTTTTTTTTTACAATACCATGACATTTTCTTTCTGGATCCAAGCAGTTGATTTGCAGCATTTCGTGCATTTAATGTTGTGGTGACCGCAATTTAAGTTTCTTGCATCTAATGATTCATTCAATAAATCAATGAAGCCCTAAAACAAAGAAGCATCTAGGTTAGAAGATGCATTTCCATGTTTACTGTGTAGAACCATTTTTGTTGAGCGTGTGTACACAGGGATGGCTGGCCAGGTTTTGTTTGAATTTCAAGCCCAGATTAAGGAACCCTGCACCCTCCCCTCCCCTCCACCTATTTATTTTTCCATCTCTCCTGCCTAAATGATGTCAATGGAAGCAGAGTTATAGTGCTATTTATAGAACACCCCCTCCCACACTCTCACTCTCACTCTCTCTCTCTCTCTCACACACACACACACACACACACACACACACACAACACACACACACACACACACACACACACACACCACCACCACCACCACCACCACCACCACCACCACTTACACCCCTGCCCCACAAAAACACACACACACGCTCACACACACGCTAGGCATCCTTAGCATCACTCGTGTGTGTACTGTATGTGTTTGTTTTCCATGCTTGGTTATGGTCCGTGCAGGCGTACTTCCCTCTGCAGGAGGAAAAGGAGAGAGAAGGGAAAAAAAGCCATTGAGAGGGACAGAAGCTAAGCGCGCCCCCTGTTTCTTATTCTTCTTTTTGCCGCTGCTCTTCATTCACTCATTTCATTCATTCATCCCATTCTAGCTCACTCATTCACACAATTCTTCCCGCAGAGTCTGTGAATGGACAGACAAATGAGTGTAATGGAGAAGACACCTGTTCAGCTGCTGCACTAGTTTGCTTTTGTTATTTCTAGTTAGTGCACTTTCCGTGCTGTCGGAATCTCCAGCTCGTGCCTACGTGCACACACATGATCGTGTGTGTGTGTGTGTGGGGGGGGTCTTACATGTTAAGTCTCACGGGACTACAGAGCACATAGTGTTCCCTGGGTATGAGTTTTGGGAGCTGCATGCATAGACTAAATACTCTCTCTCTCTCTCTCTCTCTCTCTCTCTCTCTCTCTCTCGACGACTCGTTCCGTATCTTGACATTCACATGCTAGATTACGTAACGTGGGGAGTGGGGAGGGGGGTTAAGTCTCTTTCCATCACAAATAAGTACACGGTTTGCTGCACAAGCGTCTTCGATTGAGAATAACTCATGAGTTGTGTGGGGTTTTTTTTTTTGGACTACCTTCTTTTTCTGAAAGGAGCTCGTGATAAAAATATCCTACCCCCACCCCCCAACGCCCCGTCCCAGCTCCTTCTTAAACCCCATCACCCATTCTCATCCCGATAGATTCAGAAAAGACTGATTTCAAACCCATCCTTCATCAATGTGATTCGTGCAAATTCCCACCTGCGGATGTTGCAGTTGATCATCTTATTGCTTTACGGTGTGGATTAATAGTGGGTTTTTTGTTTGTTTGTTTATTTGTTTGGGGGGGGGGCTTTTAACAGGCCAAAAGCCAAAAACATAGAAGTCGATGTAACCGCCTCTTACATTTGCAAAAGCATGACTGGGTCTATTATGGGGAGTATAAACCATTGCTTGTCTACAAACATTTCACGCGTGCTTCTCGGTTATATTGTTTAAAGCTACGGGTTGTCTCCACTGCCCATCAGCGCGTCGTTTCCTTGCTTGTTTTGGCCATTTGTGTTTGTCTTTTGCGACCTAAAGGATTACAACGTGCCTTCGTTTGTACACATATATAAACCAACCCCTGCTTTGTGTGCGTTTAAAATATGGCAGCAGAGAAAGGCAAGTTGGTATTTATGGCGAAATTATATACATCCACAGCGGTCACACGTGCAGCAGCCGCTTCTCTGCACTCCTGCTGAAGTTGACATGTTAACACTCACTGGCTGCTATATTTAGCCCAGCCTCACAGTGCTGTTACTATTCCCAGCATTGTACATGAGGGGGCGGACGGTGCGGGGTTTTTTTTATAAAAGGGAAGAAAAAGTTCCCTTTTCACAAGTGATTTATTTTTGCACGCACATTCCGGCGTGCTTTCTGTCACTGACACCTTATTAATTCAGGGACGCTGCAGTTAAGGCTGTCACGATTCCAATAATAAAGGGCGATGAAATAAAAGATTTAAGGAAAATCATCTGTGATTGGAAAAGACAACAACAAAGAAACTGCAGTCTGCAGCTGAAAGAATCGAACCACAGACACGTATTTCTAGATGCGGTCAATATTAGGTAAACTCACAAGTCTGAAAATACACACAGTTTTGTTCTCTAAATTCAAGAAGTTACACGAAAAATTAGTCAAAAGCTGCTGTCACGGATCCGGAATTGATCTGAAAAACAAAAAACAAAAGTTGCTGCAAGCAAAGCTTCTTTTAGGTGTAGTTTGTGGTAAACCTGCATTGCTTACACATTTCAGAACCAAGGACAGCTTCTTCAAGCTCCATTCATACCCAGAGATGTTCAGCACCGTGGACAGCTCACATTAGGCTTTAAACACGCAGAGATTCGTGAGGTCAGGGAAGGGCGACAATCCGAGAAAGGACAACTGTGGTGGATACTCATTGACATTAAGGCGTTAATGTAATGGCAGCTGACGCCAAAATTGTGACCACTTAAGTTCATTAATTCAGTAGTTCTTATGGATACATTTGATCGATCATTCTATGGTGTTCTATTCTGAACGTTCGGACCAAAAATCCTCCTTTAGCTGCACTCTTTGTTCCTCATTCTAGCCTCTTTATTAAACAGCATCTCTATAGATTAATTTTAGAGTTCAAGTGAGACTTTGGTAGAGTTGGGTATAGGGAAAGAGGAGTGTGGAAGGATAATTTCTATAGCACTACATAAAGGCAGACCTACATGGCTAGAAATATTAAGGTAGGTACAGAAAAGTCCTGATAACTGCTTTCCAAGCAGTCGTCCTGTTGCTATCTACTTTAGTTGCATCCATTCCGTAACTTCAGAGGCAGCTGCCTCAGCTTATAATCACACTATAATTTGAAACCTCTCTGTATGTATGGCATGGTAAGGTTTTTGAAAAAGTTTACTAACAAAATGACATTGGAGTCAACCAGAAATTTAAGGGTTACATTTCCAATTGCAGTCATGAATGTATAGTGTATCAAAGTGCCAGCTAATGTACAAACATGAAGACTGTTCAAACATGAAGTCACTAGTTTGCCATTGCACCACATTACACCACCTTGCACATTTGTAACTACAAACATTACATCTGCATCATATCAAGCAGCAACACACACACACACACACACACACACACACACACACACACACACACACGAACAAGTATACTTGCAAGAAAATCAAATATATATGTGTATACACTTATGAAGATTAACTGCATTATATTTGCAGCAAACGCGCACCCATTCATGACCAGTGCAGATTTTGTCTCAGCTCTGTTTAGGTATGAAAGCCTGACTTTATCACCACCAACAACAACGCCCCCTCTCAAAGGTTGTTAGTAAAGTGAGGAAACCCATCGAGTTCCACCAAGTGCTTCAGGACTATTGATTTACCTTTTCTTCTACTCTCACATGGGCACATACAGTCGCTCCTTCCTTCTCTCTTTCTCTCTCTGAGGGTCGTCTTCGCTTCTTCTCCCGCTGCTGCCGCCCACTCCTCCTCCACCACTTGATTATTTTCAGCTCCCTCGTTTGTGTGTGCGTGCGTGCCACACAAATGCCTGTACCAGGCATTTGCTGGCTGGCGGCTGGCAGGCTGGTTTGGGAAATACCTGGTCACGAGCAAAGAAGGAAGGGTTTATCTTGGTCTCGTAGCACCCCCTACTGTTCCCAAAAGAGAACTTAAACTTAGACCATAAACGCAGCATAATACGTGTGCCAAAAGCTGTACAGTAAGAGCATGCACTATCAGACTGTAGTTACTGTGAATATCATTTTTTTTTAAAATAGGGGCAGAAAACGTACATTACGAAGAAAATGTGCAATGTTAAGAGCCACCCGTATATCACAGACATTTATGACGGTAAATCTTTTGCAATGCCTTGGAGCCTTACCTGTTTTCCACAATAAATCGGCGCAAGGCACGGTAAGCAGTAACTGAAGCATAACAGGTGGTAAATAATTCACCCTCAGTCATGACAAGGGGTGTGTTGGGGGAGCAAGGGGTGGGGAGGGATTTAGGACTATTATTAATTATTATTTTTTCGTTGCCTGGGTCTCACTGTTCCTCTATGCGCCTTAAACCGAGCAGAAATACAAAGAGGGACAAAAAAGACACCACGAAAGCTTTAAGTGACTCGTTCGATGGGAATAAAAATAGATCTGGCTGCCTCAGAGAGGAAAACCCTGGCCTGGATTGCCCCCTAGGGGGGAAACTGTGCAAAGACAAGAGACAACCTGTAGACAGGTTTCTTTTCTATTTAACGTTTATTTCCTGCAGCAGTTGTGATCCATTAGTGTCGTAAAGCTATCAGAAAGCACACAATTCAAAGATCCCACATTTATATAATGATTACTTCTGAATGCTAGATCATTCTCGTATTCTCACCATCATTTTTCTTTTGCACTGATTAATTTCCTATTTTTTTTTCTCTTTGTGCATTTACAGCATTGATAAAAGATGCAGTCGAGCAAACCGTGGTTTTCATATACGTGCCCTGTTTCACACACAGCGTGAACAGCGCTTCAGCAGCTTATTATAGCTTCTTATAATTATTTCTTTGTAATTAAAAGGTCTTTTCACGATATGTTTCCGTCGTTTTTCAGACAGTGAAGCATCAAGCTGTAATTGCATTCTTCATTCAGTATATAGCCTTCCCTTTTCTTTTTGGGCGTTTTGATTTCCACTTCTCCACTGTCGATTCAGAAAATTGAGAGTTTGAGCACCCCCCCCCCCCAAAAAAAAAATCCACCTACACACACAGCACACGTGTTTTTGCATGAGGACCTGTAGCGCCCACCGAGAGCTCATTCCGTGTGCATGTGTTTGTCTTGAATCTTTACTAGAACTAATTTTCTACGTTTGGTGAGCATGTAGTCCCCCCCCAAAAAAAAAACCCCAAAACAAAACAAAAAATATATTAAGACTTGGTTTAAAGCTACTACTACTAAGTTAGGGTCAAGATAAAAATTGTTACTTTAAGATCATAACCGAGTGTGGATTAAAATTTTAGTTTAGAAAAGAATAATGTGGACAGGCATGAGCAAAGGCTTGGTTTACTTTGGAGTTGGACAGGGGTGATCCGGGACTGCTTGCTTTATGCCCATATTTATATTCATTCAATAAAAAGGAGAAAACAAATTCTAAAGCAGATTTCAATCAAGAGTAATATTCACGACTCTTATTATGAACACAAGTTGTGTAGGAATAATTTTAAAGATTACAGCTTTGATATGAAATTACGTGGACCCGCTTTGCTTTTCGTTATTTTCTGTCTTAAAATTTTATAATGGCAGATCCAACAATCCATCCATCCTTTTCAGGGTGGGGGGCTGGAGCCTATCCTAGTTGTCATAGGACAAGAGGCAGGGTACACCTGGACAGGTCGCCAGCCGGTTACAGGGCTATAATGGCAGATAATCATCTCAAATATAACCAAAGTTTTACATTATAAGGTCAGCATATATGCAATTAAACAAGTCAAAAGCAAAGTCACAGCTTTGGGCTGAGCACCAACACCCCTATCACCTGCAGTTCAAACCTACTGCTCCTAAAATACACCCAGTCAGGAAGAAAAAAAAAGAGGCTTAAATGGCTCATTTCAGACAGCAGATGAAATGTGGCCACACCAAGCACCAGTAAGTCAAGCAAATATGTTCAACTGTAAATCATGCGAAGTTATTGTAGTTGATCCAAAGAATAAAAATATAAAGTTAAATATGCATAAGCCCCCCTTTTAGGTTCAAGTATTACATCAAGCCTGTGCACATGGCTGAATGTGCCCAGAAGAAGCAGAGCCTCCATCACCTGGGTATTTAAATAAAGTTTTGAGTTTAAACAAGGATGCAACTATTTATAATGCTTTCTATTACTGAGAGCCAGATTCTACCCTTTTGTACTTCAAAGCTCTCTCTCTCTCTCACACACACACACACACCAGATTGGGGAGGGTAAGACTGATTCAGTCATACAGACAGGAGAGAAGGCACATTTGTATGTATTCTATTTGTAGATGGCAGAATCGTGGGCTAAATTTATCCCTCTTCACTCTGCTTTGGTACAGATTTAGGTGAGCACAAACAGGGAAAGGGAAAAAGAAAGAAAGGAGGGAGGAAATGCCACATGGGATGAATAGGTTTGTAAGTGAAATGGTGGGCAGAAAGAATGGAAGGAGGGGAATTTGGTAAGCTTGGAAAAGGTCTCAAACTTTGGATTCAAGTTTTGCACGGAAAAAATCTGAAGCTGTAAGATGGAGATGTTTTCTGTTATCTTGATGAGATACCAAATTTGCAATCTGACAACCAATAAATTCAACATAGACAAGAAAACGTGTTCATACTTCCATACAAGTTTTATCATAAAAATCCAATGAAACTGCTTCATTGATTCATACAAAGTAGCATAGTCAGCCAATTCAACTTAAGCTCAAATAAAAAAGAAACCAAGATTAAATAAAACAGTAGAAACAAAAGCATTCATCAACATATTGCAAAACAAGAGGATCATTATCTTTTTCTACTACAATCTGACAAAAATATTTATCAGTTACAACTTGGCAGTCTTTTGTTCCACAAAAATACACAGAATAATGTTTAAAACTTGAGGGGCAAAAAACACATTTATATTTTCTATAATCACAGATGAGAGTAATACAGGAAGTAAATGCTGAAGTGGCAAGTAGAAAAGTCTGCTGTTTTCTGATATTCTGAAGACAGGAATCCAACCCCTCCCCCTCCAAAAACAAAGCAAATAAAAATCCTCTGTATGAGTGAAAATGGATCATGGATACCGTTAAAAAAAAATAAACTAGATGAAAAATAGTCCATCTTGTTGCTGAAAAGATCCTGATGTGATGCAGTTCAATGAGCAACATGCACTGTGTGCTTCTCAGTAGATCCGGCCTCGGCTCCTGTTGCCTCTGCCTCCGAAGCTTCGTCCCCGGCCTCCTCTGAAGCCACCACGCTGCTCTAGAGTGTGTAGAAAACATGCAATTCAGTGTCATGATATTGGGACTTAAATCAGGTTGTGCTTAATAAGTAAAGCGTGCTGTGGATGTGAATAGTCTACAGTGAAACACTGCAGAGAACACTGCAATGGGCAATGATGTGATGGGGAGTAATCATGTAAACAGTGTCTTGAAAACGTGACGTTTTTCTCCAGTAAACCACGCTTTTAGTTAAATGAGAAATAAAACTGCTCTTAAGGGTTTCTGGTTGGCATTTGTACCAGTATCTAGCAAAACTAGACTGCTGCCCCATATTGATACCTAAAATGATATTTGCATATTAGTGTGCAAAATCTGTAGGTAAAGGATAGGATATTTGGTAGTGGAAGTGTTCTGACTTATATTCACTATAGGTGAGAGTAGTATTGACTGGTCTTGTCTTTTCCTTTTCTGATTTAGAGTTTTGTTAGTTGTGTTGAAAAATGTATATATCCATTCATAAATAAAAACTGGAGCACAGGACATGTGGGCTACACTGGAAGCCACAAAACACTGGCTGTTGTCTCCAGAGGCTAAATGGATGAGTGTGGTTGTAAACAGGTCCTGCACAGAGCTCTACATCTTGCAATTGTATATTGTGACCAGAGCATAGTGAAACATTAATATCATGGGGCTACACACTGTATTTTTTTTTTTGAAGACTGATGTAAGACCGTTTGCATTGGTTGCATACCAGTAATTCTTCACTCTGCATAGCCAAAGACACAAATGTGGTACCATGAATTCTAGTTAAGTCAAGGGTTCCAAGATTACTAACAGTCAATGTCAAGTAAATGTTAGTAAAACAATGCCTTATGGGAAAACAGTATGTGACACTGGAAGCGGCTCTCTGATGAGTGTGGGTGAAGCAAGGCTCCCCGTACAGAGCTGCAGCCACAGTGTCCAGTCTGCTAACAAGGGTCTTCAAGTTACCGTAATCAGCCAGTAAGTGTCAAGATACGGCCCGAATTTCAATCTAACAGTTATCCAAATAGTGTGCACTGCAGATATGTAGAGTAAATTCTATTTTCATGCACTATAACTGTATTTGACAAATCAAAAGTGAGTCCCATTATCAAATGTGCAACATAAAATAAATACGTGTAAACCTGCAAGACAACACTGTTAACAAAAATAAACAAGGGAAGAAAAAAAAAAGTGCCACAAAAACACTCCTCACCATAGTTAAAGTTGCCAATGGAGGCACTGTACTTGCCACTGGGAGGATTGTAGATTTGCCGTGCATCCCTCCGGGGCTGAGGAGAGATCTGTTTTTTTGTGCTGGCTCCTGATCCCATCTCCTCACTTGATGGACGCTTAGGTCTAAAAACAAAAGAAAAGTAGGTGAACCTCATTCAGATTCCACACCTGATTACAAGCATTTCTAACATCTCTGACTAGAAGTAACAGTCACAACAAGTAGGAGCAGACTTACGCAACAGCTTCTGCCTTCTGTACAGGTTTCCAGGACAGAGTGACTGTGCTCTTGTATGATGGAGGGTTGTGAAAGAGATCCTGCAAAGAAAATCAAGATTAGAAGACAGAATACAGCAATCAGTCACAAAGCAATCTTTATATTTTATTCACCTGATTTACTAACTGACCACAGAAAATAAGCAATCTACTGATTTTTTTTTTAAAATTAAATTAGGCTCTTATTTTTATGTCCACTCAGTGTTTTAATTAAACCCTTACCTTGATGAGGACGTTGATGTTGTTTGTGATCTTGAGGGCCACCACTTTGATCTTGTTCTGATTACATAAAGATAAGTCATTCTATGACGCTTTACAGCAGGGGTGTTAAAACAGCAAAATGACTAAGTCTTTATTTGTTGATTGCTTAGCCTAACAATAATTACATGTCATCTGAAGATATTACCTCTTCAGTCTTTAGAGCATCTCCCGTCTTTCCTTGCAGTGCTACTCGCAGTTGTCTGATGTAAACTTGCAGGCCTCTGGCAAAATACTGTAACCTGTTTAAATGCAAAGCACATTCAGTTCCATTTAATAGTGGCTATATTCATCTATAAAGTCCAAAGTGCGATGACGATTTGCATCAAAAATAACAGACATGCTAAAAGTCACACATAAATTAAGCTATTTAAATTTATCAGCAAACTCTAGGAGACTGAGTTGGTCCCTCACTTGATCTTGAAGTCTTTAAGGCGCTCAGCATCCACTTTGTCGAGGAGGAAGTCTGGCAGTTTCTTGCCCAGCTGGTGGAAGCTGTATAGGAGACACTCTACATAGCTGAACTGCAATTTGGGTTCCTCGCTTGCTGAGTTCTCACCATTCTCCACTTCTTCCGGTGGCAGTGGCATAAACTCCTAAGCAAAAATAAAGACCAAAAAAAAAGAAGCATGAAAAACAATTAAAGTAAATGCATGTTATCATTTTGTCTGCGACAGCTGGCACTGCTGTTGTGAAATCAACCTATTTCCATAGGCTAAGTGTTTGCAGTGGCTCACATTCACATGCTAACATAATGTAACTGCAGCATTAGTAGGCTACTTGGCAAACATCCATTTCACACCACATTTCAGTCCATGTCTTATCAATAAAATATGAATCCAACATTTTAAATAAGTTATCTTCCAGCACCTCAGTGTTTTAAAACAATTTTTTAATAGAGGAGTTTATGTTTAAGCATGTGGGATGGTTTTTATATCAAATTGGGTATCGAGAATCGTGGTACTGGTATGAATGACTAAATTTCTGGTATTGTGACATCCCCAGCTCAGACCATATGGGATAACGTAATCATGGACAAAGGCAGAGCAAAAGAATGACTAAATCAGTCAGCATAAATGTGAACATAAAACAAAAATGCTAAAAAGTATAATATTTCAGAATCACAGGAAAACTACATGTGTATCTTGATGATTCTGGTGCATTTCCATATATTCCTGATTCCATCCAACTAAAACAGGACACGTCTTTCTTACCAGCAGCTTGGTAAACAGCATGTTGAGATTGGCCTCCAGCTTTTCCATATCTCCACAGAACGGACTCATCTCAGCCAGCAGCTTTAGCACCTACACACACACACACACAGAGCGAGAGCAAGAAAGAGAGTGAGCTTAGCAGATCTCTACACAGTGTAATGTGCATTGCTAATGAGAATCATTGTTACATGGTGCAGACTAATGACCCATTAACAACATGCATTTGGCTAACACCCATAACAGCTGGCTGCCACACTGACTTTGTTTACTACTACAACCTCTCACCAAATGTCAAACATTAGAAGTACTGGCCTCACACCACTGACCATATTTGTCATGCCTCTCAGTGCTGGGCCAGGCTGAATGAATCCAAGTCTAAAAGCTATACTTTGTGTGCACAGCTACTGTCAAAGCACAAGAAGAGATTTTTAAGATAGAACTACAGGTTGTCCACCAGAAAGGTCCTTAAAACTGGAAGCTATGATCCGCATGTGGGTTATGAGTGGTTGAGGAAGCTGATGTTGCACTCAACGTAGCGTTATCAACCTGCTATAATGCCAACTGGGTGGCACAGACAAGAACAGCATAACTGTGCTGACCAAGGTGCATCTCTACACACAGTGGCTGATGACAGAGGAACACTCATTTTCAGTAAAAATTAGTACTCACTTCCAGCTGAATGTCCAGCTCAGCCACAGGACTTGTCAGGGCACTGAGGTTGGGCAGGACATGTTCACAGAAGTAAGTTACAAAACGTGTGGAATGGACATTTTTCTGCAAGAGAAAAGAAAAAAATATGACCAACTTTAATTACTGTTAAGTAAAAATCACTCATAAAAATAATGATAAAATAATAAAATCAAACTGTAACGCAATAAACCAGCAAAACACAAGCTTTTTTATAAGTGCTAAAGAAATAATTTAATTTGACCCTCTCTGCTTTAAAGTGCATTAGTTGTACTTACAGAGAACAGTGGTAGAGCCTGACGTGTGCACTGCAGCAGGCGGTCCACAGTGTCGGGGTCAGCTGGGTTGAGGGCCTGCTCCAGGAAAGCCTGCTCTACCACCAGCTCCACCAGCTGCTGTCTCCCATTTACTGTCTGCAGTACCCGTAGACCCGACACTACACGCATCAACAGCACAAACTCCTCTCCTGTCACATCCTCCATCACCTGCAGAAAAGAGAAACCTGCTAAGCATGTATTCTTGTCTCAGACATGCTATGCAACCATGTCCCTTTGTGACTTATCATTGCGACTTGTGGATTTTGTTTTTCCTACAACCAACCCAAATTTGGTTGCCTAAGATATTTTGCATTGCTAAATATGTAGCCCACTACTTCCTGCCAACATGAAAACAGGTGAGAGAACCATTAAGGATAACAGAGTTTCAATGAAAGTTGCACAAAGGCAAAAACTCACCTCTGCTTTTCAAGATCGTAACTGAAACAACTGCACTTAAGATTAATGAGCGTGGAGTGATTGACTTAATCACAAATTCACAAGTCCATGCCACTAATTTACAAAACAAAAGGCAAAACTACCAGCCACACCCAAACTAATGAGCAGTCTACACACACAGTCATAAAATGGTGTCATCTCATGTAAATTACCCGTGTTACATTCAGGCAGACAGAAACTCACTCACTCACAAAAGATCACTCGTTAATCAGTTTTACACTATCTGCAAACCTTCTTTGTTTCTGTGAAGACATACTCCTCCACCTCCTTTGTCATGACATCCTCTGGAAGGGTCTTCAGTTTGGTTGACAGAAACTTGATGGCCCTTTCTCGCACTATATCCTCTCCCTGCAGGATCTGAGAGAAGAGGCCTCCAAGGGTTCCTGGATAACAAAGAAAAGTTAGATAGGACACTCCACATACATCATGGCACAAACCTTTCTGAATAAACATGTAAATCATTACCCATATGTTATAATATGATATCATGCACAAGTACATATACTATATATTATAATATTATATAGCTCTCTGAGATCCAACCTGATCCAGATCACTTGGCATACAATGGTTACACGGATAAACTGTTCTTACATGAAACTAGTGTGACAAGTGTATTGTGCCGACTGTCAAGAATATGTACTAATGAAATGTGATTTGAATGAAACTGCAAGGATTGGGGACTGACCAATCAATTATTGTTGCAAGGATGTGTACTAAATGAGAACTGTATATAAAAGGGTTTAATCCCTGTTCAACTGGCCTGCTACTTTGTTGCAGTCCTATTTGTGTGCGCTTGTTTGGAAAATAAAGGGTTCTCACATCAGAAGACTTTTGTTTAAGTGATGCATTTAGAACTGTGGCTGCGGTGGTTAAACATTCTTAGAGATGAAATTACCTTATTCACAGTAAAAATAAATAAAACAAACAAAAAAAAGATCACACGAACAGCTGTTAATTAACAATAAACAGGTCTAGCTAAATTGTTCATTTCACAGCCTTTCCTCAGGGGAGAGAAAAACTTACCCTTGGCATCCATCTTGAAGATAGAAATAAGTGCAGCATTCACTTGGTTGAACTCCGCTGTATCATCTAGAAGCACAAAAACATACCAATAAACATTAGCAGAACTTAACGATACTGATGAGCTATGAGCAGCGTTGTGAAGTCTGAAAGACTGTTACCTGTCTGAAGAAGCTGAGTGAGAATATCTGCAACTCTGGGGATGTTTTCGCCAGTTGCAAACCGTGGGAGCTCCTTGATGGCCTGCCGTCGAATCTGGACAGAGAAAAGCACACATACAGAAAGTGAAAAAAATAAATAAATAAATATCAATCTAGAAACAGACAAGTCAAAATTTGCAGCTACTACTGAGGATGTTTAGTTTCCTATTAATACTTAATACTCACCGAAACATCCTCATCTTCACAAAGATCTAGCTGGGCATTAATAGCTGCATCTGCAAGTTCAGGAAAGCTGCTGAAGAACTTGGGAATAAACTGTGCTGCCAGACGCTTCTCCTTGGGGCCACCCTTCACACCATCCAGTATTACCTGGTAGGCATCTTTGTGCTGCAGAATAAAAGAAGGTAAAACACCAAAGAAGTTATATAAGGGAAGCATCACGTCAATGATCTGCACATGGCAATACAGCACAATTCTTGATGCACTCACAGGAACAATGGAGTACGCCAACAATAGGTGTCAGCTTGGACATTAAGAATAAATTAGTGTTACCAGTTTATCTATCCAGCTGGGAATGACATTAAACAAGCATGCTTGAGGGCAGAATGTTCTTTGGCCTATCTGGGAATCCTTTATGTAATGGTATAAATGTAAATTATTCATATATGTATTAATTTTACAAATTAAGGTTAGACTAATAACTGTGGGAAGTATTCCTCAGCACCTGAAACCAAGCAAGTCTTGTGTGATTCCTCTACTGTGATACCCACGTGGAGCTGTTAATTTCAAGGCATGAGCCAAACAATAGCTTTTGAGAATTGTTATACTCCAAATACCAAGGTTAAAATTCTGGAAAACTTTCACAACAAACTCAAGGTTCAAAATAAGAATGGTATCTAACAAGTCAATTACGGGGAAAAAAAAGTTAAACGTTTTGGCAATTCAGACTAAACTGTTTTGACAAAATTTCCATATTTCATTCACTTAGTACATATTAACGAAACTGTACTGGTTAGTATCAAGTTTATTACACTTTCTCTGTTGGTCTACCAATAAAAATCTGTAAACTGATTTGCCAAACTTAGCCTAGTGACGGGTCCATCTTTTCAATAAAGCAGTACTATCTGGCTGCTTAGAAACTAAATCTTAATTTGAGGTCAAGTAAATTTGCAGATTAACTTAAAATTACAAAATTCTGATGAGTGGGTTTCCTCATTTAACCTTAGTATTAGTTTACCTTAATCTCGGGAATCTTTTCAGTATAATCTCGGGGCAAAATTTAGAGCGTTCAGAATAGCAAATGGGCTCACAGTAGAATCAGAAACAAAAATTTGCACTAAATAAATATACAGCCTATTTTTATTTTAGCTAGGTGTGCGAGTTGGCAATAACTACTTCAGTTAGCTGTCGCTCCTTTGTAAAGCCCAAGTTTTATCCTTATATCTGCAAAACAAAATGTTTCCCTGACTCACCGAAAGTCCGCGTATGGGACGACATCCTGGCTGAGATGGATCGCGGTGAAATTTGAATCAAACTATGAAACACCGCCACTTCCCATTTCTAGAACTAGAACATGTGTTTTTGCGGATAGAAAACTTCAAAAGCGGCGGATCAGTTTGAAAATAATGATGCGGTAAACTCAGTGCCCAGCATACGGTCATTTGACAAAGCTATTAACATTAGCCCGGTCACTACCGTAACTAGCTGTAGCTTAGCACACACAAACAAATGTTATGTAAACCAGAAAAGTTAGCAACGTTGAAAGTAAACCAATACACTACTGCAAGGCAACGGGACTTTCCGGTCCGTTTCAAAAGGATGAAGTGGTGTTTATTTACCTGGCTCCAGGCTCTCCTTGGCATCAGCCAGGATCCCGTAGTTACGATAGAGGTCCTCAATTGTGACCGCCATCAGCGTGCGTCCGAATGCCTGCTGCTCACAGATAAGACTTCTGAAAAATCCACAGGAAACCCCGTCGCAGGTCGCTTTTACTCCGTGTCGTACGATTGATGACAAACCACGCCGTTATGTCGAGAGTTTTTTGTTCAGGAAAGGGGACGGGAAGATGAAATTTCGAGAAGCCCGTGAATGTAATGCCCCTCCTGCTGCCTGCCTTCTTCGCGGTATGCTGTGGCGTGCTGGCTAATATGCTACGGAATAACGAGCACCGCGCATGCGCAGGTTTGGCCAATCGCGCTGTGTCAGAAGACGTATGCGCTGAAATGATGCGCAGTTAAACTACTCATGCCAAGAAGTGGCGTGATCGCGCTGTCTGCGGACGTGATGCAAAACGTAAACAGATGTAATAACACCTTTATTGGGACAAAGCCCCTCATTTCTCTGCATCCGTTATATTTGTTTATCCATCTATCCATACATGATCTTTTCAGGATCGCGGGGGAGCTTGAGCCTATCTCAGTTGTCTTAAGGCGAGAGGCAGGGAAGACCCTGGACAGGTCTCAAGCCTGTCGCAGGGCTAACACAGCGAAGCAGACAACCATTCACACTCACATTCATACGTATGGACAATTTAGAATCACCAGACTACCCACGCAGACACGGGGAGAACATGCAAATTCCACATGTATGGTGGATCCAGAAACCTTCAGTGCTTCACTGCTGCCCAATATTTGTTTATATTCTTTTTATTTTTCCAGTGCTTCTATTGGCATATACTTACACGTTTATGTCTTTTTTTGGTTTTTTTTACTATTATTATATTTTATAATGGGCTATACAGAAGGAAGAAACCATTGATTTAAGGTTGAATGCCCTTCAGTTTGTAGCATGTATTTGTATATGCCCACACAACAAAGTTCCAGGTCATACAACACTTGACAAAATTTGTAAAATAAAAAGAGTAAAAAATTGAAAATCTGTTTGGACTATTCAGTAGACCTTTGCCCAATGAACACACATACCAATTTTCATAAAAGTCGGCCTAGGAATCAAAGGTAAACATCAATGTATGGTATTTCTGGAAATTTAAAAATAAGAAAATTTATTTTAAAAAAGTCAAAAATTGAAAATCCGTATCCACTATTTTGTAGAGCCTTACCCAAAGAGTATTTGTGCCAGTTTTCAGAAGATTTTAAATATAAATGACCAAGGAGTAACAAATTTAGCAATAAGTTGCCAGACGCCAGATGGCTCGTGTCGGATAAGCTCCACTGTCATCTTTGGAGACAGCGGAGCTAATGATAAGAAAAGATGGATAACAACAAAAAGTCAGTGCAAATACTTTTATTGAACTAATTGATTGCAACAATTCTGTACAAGCAATCCGGGAAGAAGAAATGCAGTTTCATAAGAATCTGATTCCTGCTCCAAACTGGACCCCATCACATATCCTGTAAGGACAATAAAGGAAAATTGTAAATATAAGTGAAAGATATTTATTAACTTATTTCTGTTGCACATTTTTTACAACTGCATTGCCATACAGAAAAAAAAAAAACTTTAAGTAATTCATCCCCTAATTTTCCTATAACAAAGTTTTGACACCGCTCCATATTTACCACACTGACACTGATAAGTTCTTCAGTATCACATGTAAACAGATCTGCAACTTATAGTAAATGTGTTCAAGAAACCACCTTTACAGTTAGTCTGATTGTGATCGGTTAGAATGCATTGGTCTTTTCAGACTAAAATTCATCATCTATTTGCAGGATTTCTATTGGCCAGTTTACCATATATGGCCAATACTTATTCTTCTTATTTAATTTAAAGTAAATCTAATAGATAAAATCTAATAGCTGGAAGTTATAATCACCTTAACTTAGACTAGCTAATGTAATTAGCATTACCTGTCTCCACTCTGGACTCCCATGGGAATGCAGTAATTCAGCTCAAGCCTGGCAATGTTCCCCAAACGCAGCACAATGCCCAGTCCATATGACCAACGTATACATTCAGCCAGTTTCTTCAAATGCGCTTGTGGCCCCTCACCTGAGCAAAAACATACATATGAACTCAACCAGACAGAAAACCTAAACATCTGCAAATGCCTGAATTCACAATTTGAGCAAATAAATGTCCTAACAACACAAACTCCCAATCCTGTGCCTGGGAAAAATAAGCTTAACTAAGAAAGGTTCAAAGTGACCCAAACCAGTTTAGAGTCATAAATGACTCATAAATGTCAAGGTCTGATCAAGACCCAGTATGAAGGTATAACAGGTGCTCATATGTTTTCAAAAGCTCACCATAAGTGAGGTTACAAAGATTTCCGGCATTGAGGAAGAAGTGGGTTCGGAAGAGGTCACCAAAGCCTCCCATGCCTGGTCTGAAGGGTAGAGGGGTGTAGAGGTGGAGGCCTCCAGCCCAGTAGGCTTCTCCTCCCAGGTAGTCACCTGCCATACCAGTAAAGTCAGCACACAACCTTTTAATTAATCATCAAACTTCATTCTGGTTATTAAACAGCTTATCCAAGGTAATGTCTCACCTTCACTCTGTGGGCCCATACTGTACATACTGAATCCCCTGATACTGGTGGGGCCGCCAAGATAGAACCTAGCATAAAGTACAAAACATACCAAACATACTTATGAGTTTTCATTGAATTCAAGTCCTTTTTTAATTTTAAATTTGTCATACAGTTTAAAATAGACAGTTTCAATTTTTGAGGCATACCAGAGTTAAACATTCATGGACAGAGTGATCTGAGGCAAAGATGTGTGAAAGGAAGAGCTGAATTAAGTTTTGATCCAAATACATTGAAGGTAGTTACTGTCATCACAAGTTGACTGTCAGTTTTGTTTGCTCACAGAGGCACATAAATCTGCTTCGAATTTATAAAACAACTGCCTGATAAGTTTCCCCTTTTGAAGTTTTTAATGCTAACACTTACAGCTGTTTATACATCTGCTGATGGACAGCAACATAATTTATAATTTATTATTAGAGAACGTCCAGTAAGATTAAACCCCTGGTGTGGTTAATAATGGCAATGTGCTTGGGTTTTTACCTGTCTGCTATACTTGTTGGCTTATCACCAATGGGTAGAAGCAAACCACCCCACAATGAGGCAGAAAGGACCTGAAGGAAAAGCTCAGTGTTTAGTAAAATTAAGTAATGCAAAAACAAGCCACCTGTTAACAGGCAATTTTATCATTAATTTATTATTCCACATCAATAATCATTAACCTGATTGCTCACCAATTTGCTTTGGCTTAGGAAAACTATTTAACCAGTACAAGAGCCTTTATGTAAGACTATTTGGCAACTGGCTGAAATTTAAAATCCAGAATCTCACCGAGTCCCAAAGGAGTGTTTTGTTGACCTGGATCTCAAAGTCCTCCTTTAGGAAACTGGCATCTCCCCCAGTGTAACCAGCAAGTTCCTACACAAACACAAAAGTAAAGCGTCAACCTTGTGTACAATATTAGTCAAAAACGTTTTATATAGCATTTGAACTAGCTCTAACTTATGGCTGAACAACAAACCTGATGAATCTTCAACAGACCACCTTTCCTGGGAAGGATGGAGGAGTTTCTGGTGTCAATGACCATAGCATGCTGCAAAACAAAATAACACCTTTCACACAAATGCTAAGAAATATTTATGCTTTTTTTATATAGTGCCTTTTAGAAATTAAGTCTTTTCCACTATTCAACATAATAAATAACTTGACACTGGCAGAGAAACTCGTGAAACTATACGGGAATTTCAAAGATCACAGTAAAATAAATAAATCTTCATTGTAAAATAAAATACACATACAGAGAGTGAGGACTTCAAAGAATGGCCGCTCTCCTCCCGTATTGCAAAGGAGGCAGTGCGGGCCAGAGAGCCAAGTTCTCTCCACACACCTTCCCACTTCAGGGTTTGTTTGGTCTTCCACACAGGGAACTGTGGGCAGTAAATTGGTAATAAGGCATAAGTTAATATGTTCTGTTTGTATAGAATTTATGCAGTAGATGCACATAAAGCATACACTGTTTATAAACACAGACTGTATGCCTCCTGTGAAACCAAGGAACAATGTCTTCTGAAACAATAACGACCATCAATCACAAGAGAGGCATGCCCTAAAGGAGTTACTGGTTCCCTTGTTACTTCTAATGGGGATCATTATTTACAACCTGAAGGACATGTTTAAAATAAGCCTTGAAACATGCGACTGAGCCTATAAACTTATCAGGAAATTGTTTATTGAGTAAGCCAAATGACCATTTTCCCACTTCTATACTTGTTTTTGCAAGCAGAGGAGGTGACCCCTACCATCTATGTTTGTAACATAGCTACTTCCTTAGAATGAGCAATGATTAAGTAAAGGTACCTGAATGCTACCGAAACATAACTGATTACTATATATATATATATATATATATATATATATATATATATATATATATATATATATATATGTAAAATATTCAGAGGAAAAGGGCAGAAAAAAGTATTTACACTCAGTTCTGCAGATATGCCTCGATCCGTCTCCCTCAGTGAACTCCAAGGAAACTGACCTGTTACTTTGTATGCATTCAAAGTTACACTGAAAATGATGAGAAAAGAGGAAAACATCAGTATCTTGTTAGAATTTCTTTGCAATTACAAAACACACCCACTGACAGATACAGCATTGGATGCTCACACATTTACTTACTAAATCCTCAATGTCAACAACAAGGACATGAGGGTACGTATTTATAACAAAAGAACAAGTCTTCATGCAGACAGGACAGACAAACATTAAACAATGTATAACATTATAATTTTTTAAATACAAAAAACACCTGAATTTCCTTGACTGTAAAATTTTTATTTCTACTGTCTGACTTATTTCTATATTGTTCTCGCGGTGACTCAACACCATTTTAGATGGCTGTAGCTGTGTGTATGAACTGTACACATGCTACCTATCATTTTCATATCTTACTTGCGTTCAAAGTTTCCTGGTTGGGGTTTGAAGAAAGAGAGGCCGTATGACGTCTCTTTGGTACCATAGGAGAACTGGAATGTCAGTTTTTCTGCCCGACCAAATACATTGGGTAACTTCAAGCCTAGTACCTGAAATGAAAGAAAATCAATCAGCTGATCCATATTTCCTTAATATTTATAATATTCAAAATACATTTAACTAAACAGATGCATAAAAATCCACAGAGATTTGGGCCAAAAAAAAAGAATAAGAAAACCATTACAACATTACATGGACTTTCAGAGTGGAAGATGACACTAACCATACTTCCTTCATTGTTTCCAACCATGGTGTTATAGCTGCCTGTCATACGTCTCAGCTCTGTGACCTCAAAAGTCACATCAAGGCCATTAGGAAGAGCATCCTCACCTAAAGAGAAAAGAAATCAAAATATCTAACTCATATATTTCACCTGAAACAATGACAGTGGCAGTAAGAAAAAGTAAGCAAATCATTTTCAGTTACCTGGGTTTCTGCATTAACTACTCATATAAACTAATGTGGAGTGTCAGTGTGTGAGCAAACTTCATTAGTGCAATGTTTTTTTGTTTTGTTTTTTAAATAAAACCACTATCTTTTTGTAAACCGGTACCTTGTGAGGTGTCAATAACAACTTCGACTTTTCTGAAGATCCCGAGACGCAGGAGCTTCTGTCGAGCTTCGTGGGACTTTTGCATAACCTGCTCAACAGATTGAACCATATGTCACAACTATTCACAAGAATAAGCTGAACAGGTAATGATTAGTGATCATGTAACAACATGTACCCACATCAATCAAATTCTTCGCCTGGAAAACATCTGCGATTTCATAACTCAACAGGTCCTCCTTGGTTTTTCCGAGCCCATCTATATGTACTCGTTGAACCACAACCTGAAAAACAGGACAGACAGATGGCACGAGAGACACAGTAAGAACACCCGAAAGGGAAAATAAATACATAACACTGATGCCATTTTCCATCTGTCAAATAATTTTAGGGCCATTAAAGCTAATGTAGGCTTTTCAAGGTGTCTTTAATATTTTATTGTGTCAGTCATTTTATTTATAGCAGTTATAGCTAATTAATATTAAATATTTATATGCCTCTGAGGCAAGAAAAAGAAACTTTTTTCTAAGGGTTAGCTAGCACAGTGTAAACATAGTGTAAAGATAGTTATGGCAATCTGACAATGCTAATCAGATCACAGAATAAAGCTTACATCTTTGTTTTCAAGAACTTCTTGCTTTGGCTCCTGCTCCATCGCTGAAGAGTCAATGTCGTCAGCTTGAACTCCTAACTCTGGCCCATGCATGGGCAGAGGGTCTAAACTCTGCAGGACAAAATAAAAGCAAATGAATCTATAATTAGCTCACAGAGTGTTTTACTAAACAAATAAAAAGTAATGTCAAATGATTTTTTTTTAAAGGGTGACTCAGGCTCAGGGCGCTATATACCACTGAGAACACTGAGATCATGTCTGTGGAAATATTTCTAAAATGTTTGGGGTTTTATAGAGGGAGGTGTGATAATTTAATGATTGAAAAAATAATTAAACCATCATTTCCAATAGTAAAAAAATAAAAACAAAACTGTTTAAAATGCTGAATATATGTTCTGTTGACCAAATTCCAAAGGTCTTCAGTTTACAGCATCAAAAAGCACAAACAAGAAGGGCATAATTATTTAGAGAATATGGAAGGACTTTTGCTTGGAAAATTATAACAATTATTCAAACACTGACATAATCAAAATATTTTTTATGACTTGTATGTTGTGAACATAACGATGACAGAATAATGGAAGGAAATCGAATAACAATAAATACCATGGCCTATATTTTAATGAGAAAGAATTTGGTTAATGAGATGCCCGTCTTATTACCAAATATATACTCTACCCAACATATTACCATTACCGCATTACTGTATATTAGGAAAGGGAGAACTCTTGGATGGGGAAATGGGGAGCAGCCCAAATCAGAAAAATGATTTAAAAAATTAGTTACAAGATAAAATAAGAGATTTAGATGGCACAGCTCAAAGCTTTAGATTATATACTGTATGTCATAGTCGAACTGCAAATTTTAATCTGGCCCGCCAAGCAAATTAGGCTCTGAAAAACTGCACAATTACTTTGCCATTTTATGTACATCTATTTTCACAATAAATGGCTAGGCTGCATGGTAAATATAGCCTACATTAATAAAGATCTTTTACTTTTTTATTGAAATTTCCCATTCAACCATTAGTTTGACATGCTGAAGCCTGTAAGAAATATTTGCTGTAGCTGACTCGACAGTATGATGGGTAGGCAATTTACTGTAAAGTGGCCATATCCCAACAAACTAACATGCTTTTTGGTGGGCAAAGAAATCTCAATTTAAAGTCTCAAGTCACAAGTCTCAATTTAAAATAAAGATTTAGTATGAAATGTGTCCAATTTTTTTAATGTATAAATGGAAGCTACACTTCTGTGAAGTAGCATCGATAAAAATGTGGGACACCGGCTGACAGTCTCACATAAACTGGGACCCCTTTATTAATAAACACATGCCCACAGCCCTGTACAGGATACATAAATAAGAACAATAAGTGAGTGCAAGAGTGTAAGCAACACTGTTAAGTTCACTAAGCACACGAACTGCTTTCAAACTGTGTGTTGACTGCAGCAAAAGACGAGACACCCCTGTCAAAGACATGTGTCTAGAATACACAATTAGACAAGCTTATTTGCATTTTAACGTGGTACACAAAACAAAACAAAAAATGATGAATCCATCCTGGTCTCTGGTGAGTGAAGACTCAATGCATGAGCCCTGTTGTGTTGAGTGTACAGGCTAAGGCCTCTCACTATAGTGTCCTCTCTGTCAGATAACAGGGAGGTCAAAGTCCTAGCTTGCACGTTTCGCGCAGTTTTGCTTACCCTGGCGTGGACGGTGCCCATGCTGAGCTCCGCAGGGCGCTGTCCCGGCAAAAAAAATGGCGAAACTTTGAGACGAAAAAGATAAACTAACTTAACCTACAAGTAACCGGAGAAAGGCGAGGGACCTCCGTATAAGGACGCGGCCATGTCACTTCCTGACCACGCCTTCTGCCGGGGCGCATTCAACACAACAACGCTGTGGCTGAGAGAAACGCGGTCACATATAAATTCATACATTGTTCAATAGATTCATACACTGTTTTCACTCATGCTATTTTCAGTGCGGTACTCGTGCAAGCAGCAGTAATAACGACGATAAATGTAATTTTAACCATGAACATATAGAGACAGAGGTCATTTGAACAGGCGCTATTGGCTATAAACAAAAGCAAAAACAAAACATCAACACTCGGCCTTCTCTTTGATTTGTATTTATTGGAAGATATCAACATAAACTTAAACCATTCAAACTTTTGAACTAAATCGTTCAAACCTGGACAAAAAGACATATTTCTATGGGGTCTGATTTGTTTGTTTTTGTTTTGACATAACAATAGCAGAAACCAGAATGATGTAGACAGTGCAGTGTTATGTACCAATCAGTAGTGCTAATTTTCTTTTCAGAAGAAATTCTGCTATAATGTACAAACATCAATGCTTTAAAAATAATGGCATAAAACTTGAATGAAAATGGTATTGTCAATAAAACATCCCACTTCACAGTTGTGCATATGTTGCTGAGCATCTCTCCAGACCTCGTGTCCTGTAACAGAAGAATTAGACAAAAATTACCCTAAAAAATGCTGAACATTAAAACTGTGGTAAATATCATGTTTGTAACACTGTTAAGCTGCACTTACGCCTCTGTTCTGAACGTCTCAAGGGATATTTTATCTTCATTTACACCATCAGGACATTCATTGATGTCTTTTATGCCCAACGTTGTCAAAGCTGTGGTGATGAAAGTTTCTGCATTAGTATTACAATAACATTTCTATGACTGCATAACATTTGCTGTATGAAGTAATAATCAGGTGAAATAAAAGAACCTATAGGCAGTGAATTAATGAATAGGATAAATACAAGATCTTTATATTGTTTTTTTGTTTGTTTTGTTGCCAGATAATTTTGAGGCCTGTGAAGAAAAACAATAATTTCATTTTTGGGGGTATTTACAATATTTAAAAGATTGTGAGTATAAGCTAGGGCTGCAGTGGTAGTGCTAATACACAGAGACAGACAACCATTCAAGCCTCAGCTTAATTTAGCCCATTTAACCTAACCCTATGCATGTCTTTGGACTGTGGGGGGAAGCCAGAGTACCTGGACCTAAACAGAACATGGGGAGAACATGCAAACTCCACACAGAAAGCGCCCAAACTGGATTTGAACCTAGCATCTTCTAGCTGTGAGGCAACAGTGCTAACTACTGTGACACCAAATGTATAATGTGTATTGTGAAACTGACATTTTTTTGTTGAATACAGTTGCATCCCTAGTATTTAGTCTCTCTTCCTGTTCCTGTAGTTCAGCACTCACCCTGCTTGTACTGGGCAAAAGTGATGTATTTTTTATTATCAGGGTCCAGTATCCCAAAGACTGCATCCAAGTTAGAGTCGCTGAACAGATTTGGCCCCTTCATGCCACTCTGTTGAGAGAGCTTTAGCTGCTCCAGTTGTTCAATGAGAAAATCTCTGGGTTTCTCTGGAAGAATACACAAATAACCAGAATCAAAAACCAATCATAGTGGACATAGGGTAATTTAAAAGTGAACTAAAATGTTAGTAATATGTTAGGGCAACATAAAAACAGATACACTATATTGCCAAAAGTATTTGCTCATTAGTCTTCACACACATATACCATACCACTTTATTTATAAATCTATAAAGCACATAAAGTCTGACCAAAGTGCTGTACAATAACACCAAACAAGACAAACACAGGACAAAGGATAAAAAAATAGAAAAACATGAGAAGTTAAACAATAAAAGAATGCAGTATGTAAAAGTAACCTAAAATCACAGTCAAAAATGAAAACTAAATAAAATAACTAAATACATCTCACACTGGATCAAGGTCCAAGGAGTAAAAAGCATTTTACCACTGAGTTTAGATGAGTATCTAGGTTTAAAGACGGGTCCATTTTCACATCTAAATTTGTAATAGTGGATTTCTCATATGGGGACAGAGAAGAAAGATCAATACAGGGGGGAACTGTTGGTGCCACTGGATCTAAACAACATAATTTCTGTCTTGTTCTCATTAAAATTCAAAAAGTTTAGTGCCATCCATCCCCTGAAGTCTCTGAAACAGTTAAGGAAAAGCTGGACAGAGCATGCATTGAACTTGAATGACATCTCGTGACATTCTTGATTAACTCCATAGAGTTTAATATGATGTTGGCTTATCCTTTGCAGCTACAACAGCTACAACTCTTCTGGGAAGGCTTTCCACAAGGTTTAGGAGTGTTTATGGGAATTTTTGACCATTTTTCTAGAAGCGCATTTGTGAGGTCAGACACTGATGTTGGACGAATAGGCCTGGCTTGCAGCCTCCGCTCTAATTCATCCCAAAGGTGTTCTATCAGGTTGAGGTCAGGACTCTGTGCAGGCCAGTCAAGTTCTTCCACACCAAACTTACTCATTCATCTCTTTATGGTCCCTGCTTTGTACACTGGTGTGCAGTCATGTTGGAACAGAAAGGGGCCATCCCCAAACTGTTCCCACAAAGTTGGGAGCATGAAATTGTCCAAAATGTCTTGGTGTGCTGAAGCATTAAGAGTTTTTTTCACTGGAACTCCAGCCCAACTCCTGAAAAACAACTTCACACCAGAATCCCCCCTCCACCAAACTTTACACTTGGCACAACACCAGGTCTGACAAGTACCGTTCCCCTGGCAACCGCCAAGCCCAGAGTCGTCCATTGGCTTGCCAAATGGAAAAGAGAATACGTCTTCACTGCTCTGTGGAAACCCATTCCTGCACACTGTTCTTGAGCTAATCTGAAGGCCACATAAAGTTTGAGGTCTGCAGTGATTAACTCTGCAGAAAGTTGGTGACCTCTGAACACTACGCACCTTAGCATCCACCGACCCCACTCTGTGCTTTTACGTGGCCTACCACTTCGTGCCTGAGGTGCTGTCATTCCCAGTCATTTCCACTTTGCTATAATACCACTAAGAGTTGACTGTGGAATATTTAGTAAAGAGGAAATTTTACAATTTGACTTGTTGCACATATGGCATCCTATCACGGTACCACACTGGAATTCAGTGACCCATTCTTTCACAAATAAAAGCAGTCTGCATGCCTAGATGTTATGTTCTTATACACCTGTGGCCATGGAAGTGATTGGAACACCTGAATTCAATGGTTTGGATGGGTGAGTGAATACTTTTGGCAATATAATGTATGTATCTCAGGAGATGACCAGCAGTTAATTGGTACATAGTTTATCTGGCACAAAACACACGTGCAGTATAACATAGGCATGTTTTCAAGATTTTTTAAGTTGCATTTCAGGTTATGACCTTTGCTCAAAATTTGACATAATTGTAAACTCAGTTGCCAGCTTATTAGTTATTTCTAGTTAAAATCATACAGTCTATACACAACCCCTTAAATCAATTGTGCCTTCATGACGTTTACCACACTAACTTTGTTACTGCAGTGCAAAAAAAAAAAACCAAAACACCTCAAGCTACAAAAACGACCAGAAAGCCAGGTCAAGGCCTCACTAACCCACTTTAGTTAAACTTAAGTCATAACATTAGCCTATGTTTAATTTGTTCGTGTATTAACCCTTTCCAATTTGTACCAGTCTCCCCCTCAGTAGAAAAGTCAGATGGATGAAAACCTAATCCAGTATACAACTAGCTACAGAAGGTACATGCAAGTTCTGGCTAACTAAATAAGTGTTTTAGTCTTTTCGATAGTTTCCCAGTCGTTTATGTACATAATATGAGTTAGCCTTCCAGCTTTTGCGATCGTTTTGAGTTTTGTTTTCTTCTTGTTTTTTATTTATTTATTTTTTTGCTGTTATCACAACAGGCTAGGATGCTCTCACCAGGTCTGTAAAAGAAGAGCATGCTGGTCAGGTTGTCCATAAGTTCGATGATTTTGTGTTTCTCCACATAAACAGCAGCGCCTTCCTCCCTTTGCGTCGCCATCTTTTCCACTGTTGTTTGAACCTGTTGCTATGACGCGCGGACCGGCACGCGCAGACATTTTTTCATTGGGGCGACAGCAAGCGCGAGGAGGACAATCTATAATCGATCTAATCTATAGTTTAAAATCTGCAAAACATGAAGTAACTAAAACTTAAAAAATGCATGGCACGGAGTACAAAGTACAATATTTACATCCATATAGTGGAGTAGAAGCAGAAAGTGGCATAACACAGAAATACTTCAAGTATGAGTAACTGTTTTTCAGTAAAGTACTCGAGTAAATGAACTAAGTTACATTCCTACTGGTCCTAACCATGCTCTTATCCAATTGTAAGCACATTTTAAGTACTGGTCAGAGGAGAGGCGGGCGGGGGTAATATTTGATGGGAAGCCCTTTGCCCCCCACCCTCTGGACATGCCCCAGCTGATTTGGGCAGTTAGTTTGAAGCATTATCAAAAATAATTGCAGGGTAAAACCATATAAACATGTATGGGATTATCAATCCAATGTGATTAAAAATGTTTAAAAGGTTGCCCCAAATTAAGGTTTTAAAAATATTTTCTGCACTCAAAGTTGTACATCTACCACCATCTGTGGTGAAATCCCACAGCAGACGCACAAAGACAGCCAGCAAATTGTTTTATTTCTGAAGTATTTTGGACAGATAAAAATGACTTTCAAAATTAATGTGCCTGTGTTCCTATATTTTATAGAGTATTATTAACTATTTATTGAATGTTTGTATTTCAAAAAAAGAAAATGTTTGTGAGCATTTCTGTTTAAATCACTGACATGTATCACCAAGTGCCACCAAAATTCAAATCTTATGTTTTTTATTTAAACATACATTTTTTTTTTTGGCTTGGTGGAAACCACAAACTCCATCATGATTCCAGTACAGTTACATGTTTTCATGAGAAAAAAATCTGTTTTTGTGCTTCTTCAACAATGCAAACACATTCAACAATGAAGATATGCAATGACAAAAAAAAGATTGTCCAGATAAGATCCTTATCAAATGTCCAGAGTGTGGTATTTTATTCCTCTCTTGTTTGTCCCATTAAAAGAAAACACCACCATCATTTCTGTTTTAGAAAATATTTATGTGCAGGCATCCCAGAAATGACGCAAAAAAGCGCAGTGCAGCCTGTAGCTGTTGTCTGCTCCATTCAGTGTCTGTCACACAGAGGAAGTACAATTCCACATCAGCTGACATCTTGGCCTGATTTAGCCTTCTTTAAGGCTTCTTCTCTGATTTTGTAGCCCTGCAGCTCTGTTTGAAGCTCACCAGGCTTTGGCGGGACCTCTGGTATACTCTGAAAGAGAACAACAAGCACTGTTTATCACAAACTGGCACGCAAAAGCTCGTTGGTTGGATGGTGAATATCTGTGAAGAAACTCTGGTCTTTTTTGTAAGAAATCTGGGTGTAAGTTAACCAGCTGCTTACAGACCTCTATCACAATTTCCATGCATAATAGGTCAGCCCTAAACAAAGGATGTGACATCAACAGACTTTCAGCTGAGAAACAGTGACAGCAGATGGGGGATATCTGGGTTGACAACACTAGGAAGTGATGCCATCTTTAGCTAGAGAAGCTCATAAAGCCAAAGCAGACTGACTGAGTAAATGTATTGTGTGAAGAACAGGCAGTAAACATAAACCAATTTCAAGTGGAAATATGACACACAGTATAATGGTTGATAGAGGTGACCGCAGTGCACCATCACTATAGTAGATGTAAACTTCAGCTACACAAAGACATATTCCACTGTACACAGCAGCACTACATCAGGGGTGTCAAACCAATTTTGGTTTGTGGGCTGCATAAAAGCCCAATTTGATTTTATGTGGGCCAGACCACTAAAACCATTAGATTAAATTACTACCAAATTATTTCCCTTTATTTTCAAAATGTGCTTAAACATTTTGAAAAAATATTCACATTTAATAAACCATCCATTTATAAAACTAAAGATGAACAGCCCGAGATATAATTAAAAACAAGTGCAGTTTTTTCACATTATACCAATCTAACATCAGTACAAAGAAACACTGCAGACTGAATTCAAAGAAAAACCATCAAGATGGCTCCTTGGACTTAGCTGCCTTACTCCCATGTAATATGGTGGGCTACTGATAATGGCTTTGACAGTAAAATGACCCTAATTCAGACCCCTGTCTCAGATTAAAATGTTGGAACAATTACGCTAATGACATGATCCATAGTTAACAACCCACAACACAACAATCCCTGCTGCAAAACACAGGTCTTCAGATTTACGCCCTGCTTATCTGCCGTCTTTGCACTCTGCACAGGACAGACTGAAACCTTTGGTGGAACAGTTCTGGACCCCAGGCTAATGTTTGACACCCCTGAGTTACATAGTATTGTACCTATAGCCAGTCATAGGTACAAAACAGTTGTCTATCCCGACTGTTAAAAATTCTGGGCCGAATTTAGCCAACAGCAGTTGCCAGTTTGAGGCATTGTTTGTGTGTTTGTTTACTTTTTGTTGATACCGAAGGCTTAATTTTGTTCCTCACCAGATCAGGTAGGTAGTACTGATGGACAGCCTGTGCTCCTGCAAACATGGCCAGAAGACTGGCTCCTAACATCCGGATGTACCGAGGCCAAGACACTCCAGCTGGCATCTTCACAGACTAATCTGACTCAACCTGGAGGAAAAGATAACAGAGTCGAGATGTAGGTCCAAAAAAAAGAATAAAAGTCATCATAAAATTACTTAAATTTAATGCTAAAACTGTACCGAATCATTTTCTTCTTACGTAAAAGTATAATTGTCTACTAAAATTACCACTAAAATATAGTTGAACACGTGATTATTTAAAAAAACAAACAAAACAGGATGCTGTGCATGCAGGATTGGCAAAGGACCACCATGTAGCAAAGTAAAGTGTATCTTTTCACATTGCACATGTATGACAGCCTGTACACACTTTAATACGCAACGCCACAGTAGCTAACAGGAGGCTCCTGATTATTCCTACTGTAAAAACTGCAGTTTTTGCTCGCACAGAACCAGAATTTAAAACTTTACCTTAAGTATTCCGATCACAAATCAGTGAACGTCCGCAATATGAAGCTCATTCTCACCATTTTACAGTGTCTGTCATTGGGATGTACAGGCCGGTCATAGACTCTTAGCTAACACATAGCAGTGCTGTTATAAGAGTCCTCACTCCGTCTCTTCTTATGGACACTCGTTTCTTCCCAATCGTACGACGCACCCGCTTCCTTAAATTCATAGGTTCAGGTTTCAAACATGAATAAAATTGAATCTTATTTTCTATCTAACAGTTCTGAGACACAGACAGCATCCGACACTGGTAATTTGTTAAAATTTATTCGCTGGTTTGACAGCGGGTGTAAAAATATGGTGGAGTGAGCTACTTTCTTAAATAAATCACCTTTGGTCGCAGTTTTCTTCTGCAGCATAAACGCGCGTCGGTACTGTGATATAAACGACGTCTGTCGCCGTTTAGCGGTAGCTTGTGTGAACTTGCAAATTTTTGTACCAGGCTCTATAATCCTTTTTGTCTTTCAAAATTTTTTAATACACTGCTAAATAATCTGCACTTTTCTTCTGAGTTTTTAGTGATTATATAAATGTCACCGATGCATTTAAAATATCCATCGAAATCCAATCCCTGCAGTACACCTAGTGACCACAAGACGGCGGTAAGCCTTCAGCCGACCCGAGGAAATCGAAATGTTGAGCGTTTAAATGGTCTTTGTTTTGGGAAGACTCCCAGCCCCTATTTCGTTATTTGAAAACTAAAGAAATGTATGACAGGTATGTTACTTTGCCCATTTACATTTATGCTTGTTAATGTTAATTGCGTTAAAAAAACAACAACAACTATAAAACCTCGAAATCTCATGAGTTTACTGTTAGCTAAACCTTCCTGTAGCATCTCCCTTTGTGCCAAGAAGAAGCTGCTGTATGTGCTTTTGCTGCTTACATTTCCAGTGTTTATCCATGAGTTTGGCAGCAGAATAAATGCTAATGTATTCAAATAAGTCAACAGTTAAGATGGAGGAAAACCAGTTTACTTCACTGACGGTTCCCTCGGATTATTTTCAGCAGTGGTGAGTTGGTGTTGGAGGTGGCAGGAGGTCTGGGGAAACCTGTCATGTTCTCTCCTCGACTCGTTTTCATTTTCATGCATGATGGAGGAAAGTAAATGTCATTTGACACACGACATCATAGGCTACATATCTGTATACTTTATATTTAGGATTGTAGCAAGTGATAAGTGTAATTGTGAAGGATAATTGGCTGCCGAAATGCATCATTTTCATATTAAAGGGAAGTAAAGGTAATTATGTAGGAATAACATGAAACTGAAGTACTCTTGAGTCTCAATTTAGGTACAATTTGAATATCATAATATATTCTGCTATCTTACTTGTCTAATGGAAATACGTTTTCATAAAATTTTCACATGCCACGATCCGGCATTTATTACACCTTTGTTTGCTACAGGCCTTTTTAAATACACCTTACTTGGAAACCTTGTTATCTGTAGGAAGTCACTTTAGTTCACACAATGGTAAAATGAAGAGTTATTTGGCCTCTGTTTGTCATTTTATCACCATATTCTGCACAAATATCTTCATTCCATTCTGGTCAACCTTGTAAATATTAGTAATATAGTATACAGTAAATACATATTTTTAGGTGTTAAAAAAATCAGTGTTGTAGGTTGTATTGTCAAAATCTATCAATAAACTTGAAAAAAAAAAAGCAATGAAAAATAATTTGGGTGCCTGTTTTGAATAAAAAGCAGTAAATGAAATGCAGAGAATACAAACTAGTGGACGTGAGTGCATGTGTTTTTGCAAGTATTGTGTCTTGTGTTTAAGTTTTCTTCACCCGCTTCTCCACACGCCGCATCTTTTCCTGATGTATCTGGGTCCTGTTTTGTGTCCTTCTTTTGCTTAACTTCTTTACATCCTCAACTTTACTAGGTACCAGTCCAGCCAGCAGTACCCTGAGGTACAGCATGTGGCACCGTATCCCAGCATGGATCGTTACACAGAAGGTCCCATGGATGAGCCTGTCATGGCCGAGCTATCTGTCCACCGGGATCCAGTTCTTTATCAGGAACCTTTTTACCAGTTGGGACCTTTTTACCCTCCAACCCCAAGTCAGTACCAGGAGCAGGTCTCTCAGCAGAACATCAGGGAGCAGCAGCCAGATCTTGCAGTCCTGCACCATCCACAGCATCAACATGCAGCACAGCAGCAGGAGCCGCCTGTTCAGCACCAGCCTGCAGGTCCACCTAAAGGTAGTGGAAGAAGCTACAATCAGAGTCATTCTTCCCAAGAAGTTTCGTGCCTGGTGTAGTTTAAATATGTGCTGCAGTTTTTACAAAGCATTACTCATAGTCTGTCCTTGGCTGCTGTGTTCTGTGGAATAATTTGGAGACTTTTAACTACAGTTTAAAGGAATGAGCTACACATGAAGCAGAAAGAAGATATCATTAAATGCAAATCAAAATTCCCTCAATAGGGTGTGTTGTTTTGGAACCAAGCATACATCCTCTGGGACCCATGGGGCTGTATTTTCTTTGTCTTTTTTCTTTGCTGATGTTGATTTCAATGCTCAGTAGGTTTCTCCTCTCTGTCCTAGATGTGACACCAGTGAAGAAGAAGAGAGGCCGACCTCCTAAACAGCAGACGGAGGATGGTGAGATGCATGAAGAGGAGGACGAGGTTGAGGCTGCCAAAAAAGCCAAGAGGGCTCTCAACCGTTTCAACGGCATGTCGGTGGCTGACGTTATGGCCAAAACACTGCCAGACGTTATTACCTACAATCTTGACATTTTGATAGTGAGTTTGTCTGTCTAAATATATTCTTTGTGTTTTTGTTCTGATTGTGGATTAGGTTTGTGACATGAACAACTTGCAGTCTTTAGGTCTGTAATTACTTTGTGTCTCTCCTCAGATTGGAATTAATCCAGGACTATTGTCAGCTTACAAAGGACATCATTACCCAAACCCGGGGAACCATTTCTGTATGTTTAAATTTAGTGTCATTACTGACTACAGTAATTATGCACCAATATTCATTTTCAGTTGCTTTTACCCTGTTGGGCCCACTGTGTGCATCATCACAACTGTTTTGTGGCTGAGATTTGTTCTAAGAGATCCTAAAGGTAGCCGAGATGCTGATATAATGACAAACTGAATGTTGTAAGTTGTTAAGTTTGAATGCAGAATGCAATTTTAAAAAGGAGAATATTAACATTTAAAGAGTCAGTAGAACATTTATACAAGGTTATTTCAGATTTATCCCCCTCCACTGGTTTAGGATTTACTAGGCAGGTTTTCAAAATAAGAGAGTTTGCAGAAATTATTGAAGTTTTAAATGTATTAGCTCAGAAGTATCAGTTATCAAATTTGATACTCATGCTGTCACTGACAGCACCTTAACTTCAGGAAGTAAAATATTAGCACGGCACACTGTTTTACAATAGAAATATTTTACTGCTTTCTCTGCAGGCAGGAGGGTTGATCAGCTTATGGTGTAAAAAAAAAAAACTAGCAGCGTCTAGCAATGTCTGCCAATAACAGCCCTGTAAATTTAGAGTAGCTACAACTGGAAAACATCCTTAACCAAGAGAAAAAAAACTAGTTTGAGTCCAATGTCGTGATAACAATTATGAACGTACTCTGTTTCTTCATTTGCTTGATGACCACTTGCCTGATTTAATACCTAACTCCTCTTTCCTGTCCAGGGAAATGTCTTTTTCTGTCAGGTCTAACTGACCAGCAGCTCAACTACATGCACGACCAGAGCCTGCCAGAGAAATACAGCATCGGCTTCACCAACATGGTAGAAAGGACCACACCTGGCAGCAAGGATCTCTCCAGGTAAAAGTTTGGAAAGGGAATCAGAGTCACTGGGCTCTGAATGCAAAACAGACAGTGTTGCAGTCCAGTTTGTATCCTGAAATAAGATTTGTCTTTGATCTGTTTTGTGCTAGTAAAGAGATCCGTGAAGGAGGCCGACAGTTACTTGAGAAGCTACAGAAATACAAGCCATTAATAGCAGCGTTTAATGGAAAAGGTAAAATTATGTTCTATATATATATATATATATATATACATATATATATATATATATACATACACACACACACACACACACACACACACACACACACACACATTTCTGTTGAAGTGTTTCAATAGGATACACAGCTGGTTACATTTATTTTTTGTAAAATTTTACAGGTATTTATGAAATCTTCTGCAAAGAAACCTTTGGTGTGAAGGCCAAGAACCTCGAGTTTGGACTACAGCCGTACAAAATCCCTGAAACCGAAACAGTAGGTGGAACCAGGAAGTGGGTTCATCATAAATCCGCTCAGCTATACAAAAACAGTCTTTGCAGCATTTATCTTTATTTTCAGGTGTGCTACTTGATGCCATCATCAAGTCCCCGTGCGCCCAGTCTCCTCGTGCACAAGATAAGGTACATTTCTACATCAAGCTGAAGGAATTGAGAGACCAGATGAAAGGCTTGGCACCCGGCCATGAGGTGTTAGAGACGCAGTACTCTTTCGACCTGCAGCTAGCTAAAGGTAAATAGCACAGCTACACAATACAGCTGAAATGTCAGGCATTATATTGCTATCTCTTCTTTAACTCAGTCGAATACAGAAGTAGACCTGATTAAAGAGATTTTCTGAAACATAAGCAGTGTACATCTTTTTAATTTTTACAGACTTGTCTTAAATGATTCTTTAACTTGCTGCCCATGTTTTTTGTTCTTCAGCGGATGCCAAGAGGATTGCAATCAAAGAAGAGCAGCTGGATCCAGAGTATGAAAGCTGTAGTGGACTGCATGAAGAAACAAGGCACAGCACCAACTCCTCAAACTAGAAGAGACTCAGGCGAGGGAGAAAAACAAGCCTGTCTACTGGAGCACTCAGGTAGTGTAGTTACCATGTAGTTGGCAGTTATGAAATGGGACAGCCAAATGACTTTATATAAAAATCTGAGGTTCTAATCTAAGATTTTTATGTACCATCAAATGAACCGATGACCATTATTGCCATCATCACATGCCTTGAAAAGATCTTGCACGTAAAGGTTGACACCAGTGGTTCTCAAACCAACATGGTTCTCACATCTTCAGAAGCCCAAAAAGTTCACACCACACAATCTTCATCAATCATTAACAATTGAAAAAGGATCCAAGTTTGAATTTTAGTAAAATAAAGGTTGCCATAATAGCATTAGTGAACTCTTGTTTGTTTATTTTACCTAAAGAGAATAATATTAATTCAGTGTGGGTTCCCTTCATGTTTTTTCCCTGGAACCACACCCCACCTGCAGTATCTCCATCAGTGGTGACTGCTTAGCAGTGACAGAGAACCGCTGGATTACACAGTTTGGATTATAATGAATTCTGGATTGTGACATAAAGCACATGAAAATTACCACTGGAATATATTTAGGATGTGTTCCTGAAATTCATTGATTTGTGTGTTTATTGACTAAAAAGTAGCCTACGTCTCCATCCACCCACCCTTTTCTTCTGCTTATTCAATTCAGGGTCGTGGGGGGTGCTGGAGTCTATCCCAGCTGTCACAGGGAGAAAGGCGGGGTACACCCCGGACAGGTCGCCAGTGTATCGCAGGGCTAACACAGAGACAGACAACCATTCACATTCACATTCCCACCTACAGCCAAATTAGAATTGCCCATTAACCTAACCCATGCATGTCACTGGACTGGGAAAGGAAGCTGGAGTACCTGGAGAGAACTCATACAAGCATGGGGAGAACATGCAAACCCCACAAATAAAGGCCCCACCCAGGAGATGGATTCGAACCTTTATGCTATGAGGCGACAGTGCTAACCACTGCACAAACGTGCTGCCTTAGGTTACACGTCATGTATTTTTATTTTGGTATCTTGCAGCAGTTAACATTATAGGCCAGTCAGCCTATAATGGTGTGTAACACCTTGGGACATTTGCCCAACAGGTACCAAATACCAGCTGAACCAGTAGCCTCACTGAGGATGAGAAGCAACACCATGAGCAAAGAAGACCTCTGTTCCCAAAGCATCACAGTGTTACGCACAAACGTGAAAAAGCACCCATAGCACTCAGACATGTGCATGTTTTTGGTGTTATTTTTTTCAACCACTATTTATTGCATTTTGTATGAAACATGTTTCCAGTGATTTATTTTGTATTTTAATAGAATTTTGATTTATTGGCTGTATACTCTGGAATTTCAGAGTTATTAAATCTGTAAATCTAATACTGGCATATTTTTATTCTCTGATTGCTTGAGTCATCCATCCATTTTCTTCCGCTTATCCAATCAGTGTTGCAGGGGAGCCTATCCAGGCTGTCATAGGACGAGAGGAAATGTACACCCTGGACAGGTTAGGCCAGTCTGTTGCAGGGCTAACAGAGAGAGATGACCATTCACACTCATATTCACACTTATAGGCAATTTAGAATCACTAGTTAATCTAACCCCACCAACTGCATGTCTTTGGACTGTGGGAGGAACCCAGGACATTCTTTCTGTGTGGCAACAGTACTAACCACCGCACCACCGTGCTGTCCTGAGACATTTATGTGAAGCAATAATATGCAGTATAACGTGCAAGATAAGAAAACATGGTCAGGCACGGTGAAGCATTCATAAAGACTGAATAATGCTTATTCTTGAGTTGAAACCCATATTTTCAAAGCTCGATGATGAGAGCAGGAGGATTTGGTTACTTTGAATTCCTTACATCAAAATATGTGATACATGATTTTATGAGCATTGTTCATTTTTGTTCTGCATTGGTCTTAAAAAACTGTTGAGTGTGGAAAATATTTGGGCCTCTAAAAGTAACAATGAATCTCATTTTCAAAAGTGGGATAGTCATTGTTTACTTGCATATACCCTCCTAAAAACAAGGCAAAAAAAAAGAAAAGCAAATGATGCATTATCAGGCTGTATCGACTGATTCTGCACAACCTCCTGTTTCCAACATGTATTTAATGATGAAAAAGAAATGCGGATAAATACAAAAATGTCCAGTTGGACCCTTTGAGCCTGCGTAAGATGCTACAATAGTGTTAGCTGAGCTGTAACTACGGTATTATTACTAATATAATTTCTAATTAATTCTGTAAAAACAATGAAACGATCCTTAACCATTCCGTGTTTTTGTCATAGCTGTAACAATGTTAGTAGTAAATTAAATACATAAATAGAGAAATTCTGCACCAAACTGCGAAATTAAACAGTAATATTAACCAATAGAAAACAACCTCACATCGTTTAAGCTTATACCAATGGGAAAATAGGGGCGTTTTGTTTGAATTTTTAGCAATTTATGCCGTGAAGGTTGCATTAAAGCACTTTTTCCCGATATATTCATAAAAGAACGTGTCAAAAAATATGTCACGATGCAAAATATTCTATAGGAACTATTTTTTTCTATTATAATCACAGACATTTTTCGTGTTCACCCCTACGGCTTATCCCGGAGATGTTCCGGTGTCAAAGTTCAGTAGCAGGTTTGTAATGTCTTTGTTGCAACTGTTCCACCTCAAATATTTTGAATAAAAGTGTGTAAATATATGGAAAAATAACAACCATCTTAACGGAAGAGAAGAGTTTAAGCGTTGCCCCCAACAGGTATGTTTTACGTTTATAAATGGTTAGAAATTGTATAATTTCTTGGGGAGAAATGTTAGTGGGAGCGAAGCCATTCATCCATGTTAAGTTAGCTGACCGGCTAGCTGTTGGCTAACATTAGCTGTACTTGTGGCACAGCTAAGGAATAGCTTGAAATATTAGCATTCATATAACTACAAAGAGTCATCATTATCTGAAATGATAACCGCAAACCTGAATTTTTATCACGTGGCATTGTGTCCTAAGCCTGTTTTAAAATAGGAAATGTATAACCGTTTTAATTCGGCTTAGCTCATTAGTTAGCATAGCCATGGGGGAAAAAAGGGTAAACATTTAGCAGGTGTATGTGGTGTATATGCATTTAGAACAGTTACTGTTATAACTATTAAACGTATCAGCCTACTATTAATTTGACTTTGTTTTACTGTGTCGCGGCCATTTAAGTTATCGTTTGTAGGTGTTTGTGTTTTGGTTTATGTTTGTTACTTGTCCACAGTCTGACTGCAGCATCCTGCCACATGCGTTCAGTTTCATGTACCTCCAGACTCTTATATACTAAACCACATGTACATCACTCAGCTGTGTTTCCTCAACATGCATATTGATTTATTTAATAAAGTCAAACCACCCAAAAGATGGAAGAAAAGCTGAATGGATCACTGCCTGTTGTCTCTCCGGAGTATCTTCAACAGTGGTGAGTCTTCCTCCTCACCACAGTGTGGCCAGACTGGACTCAGATTATCTCAGCAGATCTCTGAATGGCAAAGTGTGAAATGAAAGCATGTGCACATAGTTGCCTATTTGATCTTTTTTTCCCCCACATTATTATTTTAATATGCCATTTGGAATCATGAATAATGATTTATAGTGATGTGTGTTTTGTTTAGTCAGGGCTCAGTGTTGTTATGATGTAATTTGATACGTGGAGAACAATGGAAAACATCTTGTTGGCTGATATTTTCCCTTTACAATATGGGGAGCTTTGTTTAACTAACCCAGAGATGTCAAACTCATTTTAGCTCCATACAGCAAGTTTTATTTTATCTCAAAAGCATCTAAACTGTTGCTGTTCTTACAGTAAATCCTGAAAGGCAAGAGGCATTTCTTTTTAAAGAATGGGAAGCATAAGCCCAAGCGCAAGGCAACTCACACCCATATTATTTCTTATTAAATTATTTTTTTCATGTAATGAGCAGACTAGAAAACAGATGGACACCGTGGGATGTGTTAAGAAAAATAAGTGAAATTTCAACAACATTTACTGAGTCTCCTGTCCTTACTTTAAAATACACGTCATCATGAAAAGGGAAACAACCTTGACAACATCACAAAGTTTTAGTTTTTATGATTCAAGCAAACTTGTGGAGATCTAGAAATACGTTCAGCTTTTCATACATTTTCACTCCTAGGGCAAGCTGAATGTATTTATAAGAAAAGAGAAGCATTTTGAGTACTAAATTACTTTGCTGAAGTTTTCACACTTGGCGAACTTCAGGATTCAGAGAAACTGAGATTTAGTTTTCTAAATGATGATACAGACATTATGGCTTTCGTTTACCAGCCTGCTTTTCTCTGTCTTGGCCGGCTTATACTAGTGTGACTTTTAGTATTGTTGTCTGGTCCAAGGAAGGGAAAAAAACCTCTGGTCGTACTTTCTCCTGTTGGCTGTTGTTCCTGTGTAGTATTTTCTACAAGAAACCAGTTGTCTACTTCCTGTTCACAGCAGCACAAAGCTACTCTAATTTGTGGGCATAATTTATGTATTCATATCAACTGATCATCTATATCTGTATTAAATCATAACATTTACCTGGTTCTTTATTCTCTTTTCAGCTTCTTTGTAGAATTCTACTAAGAAATGTTAGCTAATAACTTCACATTTATGGCTTTTGTCTTAAAAAAAATATA
>JAMQGT020010525.1:0-90945 GCA_024447675.2 Pterophyllum scalare
TCCTTCCTTCTCTTCCTCTGTGGCTTGTTCGCAGGGTGAATAACTTAACACATATTTCAGCTTGACACACTTCTGCTCTGGGTTTCCCCTGGGTGACCAGTTCACGAGCCCACACATGCTGTATTATTTAAAAGTGGGATTTGGAGTTCTGTGCGTGTACTCTCCTCTTTGTGTAAGGGCCGGGGGAATGCCTTGCGAAGTTGTTCGGCTTTTTCTTATGACCTTGTATTTGTGGCGTGATGATGTTTCAAGTGTAGCTAAAGACAACTTAAGTATTTCAGCATATTTATGCTTGTCTCATTGATTTTTTTTTTTTTTTACCAGATTATGTTTGCCTTTTCTTTTTGTAAAAGCATAAAAAAAAACATCTTTCACAAGCAGCACAATATGTATCATAGCAAAATGGTATACAGTGCAAAATGATGGATTACAGGAAATGGTAATCTGGACAATATATCACACACACACATGAATAAAAATCTAACACAGCAAAAATGCACAAGGAGGAATAATACATAATGCCTAATGACACTAAAAAGCAAACTGTCTCAAAGCCTTGGAATGAAATCAGCTTTCAGGCCAAGACAACACACACACACACACACACACACACACACGCACACATACACACACACACCTACACACACACACACACACACACAATAACTCAAGCTAATCTAAAAGCTGATACCATCGTGGAAATCAGAGTGCAGTGGTGCAAATGACACATAAATCATGTGCCGGCATGATGCAAAAAAACCTGCAGTTTGTAAGATGGATACAAATAGCCACATGATGTCTGGAAAACTCTCATATAAATACTTGTCATTGTGTTGTGAGGACTATTATGGAGAAAACTGCAGTATTATTAATATCTCCTAAAGCAAAATGACTTAATCTGTTCCTCTGATGGTGATGCTGTGCACTCAGAATGCCCAATCTGCAGCATATTTTCCATATTTCCCATCTTTTAAATTTGAATATTATTGAATGTAAAACAATTCCACATTTTTCTTCTCTGTATTCTCCAGCATTCTTCATCAGTCTGGCCGTGCATGAAAGCCAGTGATCATACTTTTAACATGAAACAGTCAGACTTTGGTGCAACATGGCAGCAGGTGTCGTGCCCACTGGAGGGCACTGTGAGCAGTACAGAAGCTTGGTGGCCCAGGAAGGGGAGAGACACCTTGGCCAGCTCACCAGATGGGTTCACTCAAGCATGCCGGATGGCTGTGAAAGCTACCTGCCCTTCCTTAAGGACTGTCACCATATATAAACAAACCATTACTCTAATTTGTGAGTATACACTTATGTGTGAGCAAAATGTGCACACACATAAGTGTTTATGTGCAAGTAGATGATTATGCCGAACCTTTCTAGTATTATTTTTTCAGCAAGTTTATGGTATATCTAAATATTTTCCAGTTTTACTATTTAGTTAAGTCTGCGGAAAATCGTACTGTGAAGCAAATCATGCAGAATTTTATTGAATATCTGGAGGGAAATGTGTAGAAAACGTGTTCAACGGAAACATAATAGTTCCATCAGAGGGCATGCTGCAGCCACAACTACCTGAGTCTTAGTTTTCATTCTTTTTGTTAAACAGCATCTGGCTTCAGTTCAATACTGGAGCTTAGAAAGGAATGGACAGGTGTTAAAAAGTGTGACGAAAACGAGAACTTAACGATTATTATTTCTGCCTAAAGGGGGAGATAAAATTATTAAGGACTAAAAATGTCATAATTAACTATTAAATGCCTAAATTGTTGCGAATAGGAATACTAGTGGGGAGGGATATCACCACAGTTTGGACGTAGATAAGATGGAGAGCCCCGAAGGCCTCTGCCTGCTCATTAATTTGCAGCAAAGCATCGTCGGATGCTGCGCCTCCGCTCGGCTCCGTCTCCACTGCGCAGCCGCAGTTGCTCTAGGACGCTGAGTGCAGAGCAGGGAAGGCAGGAAAATGGCCCTCGACAATTTGATTTTCGCCCAGTGCATCCTTTATTTTTTAGCTTTCGTTTTCGGTTTTATCGCCGTGGTGCCTCTGTCTGAAAACACGGAGGATTTCGGAGGCAAATGCCTGCTGTTCACACGGGGTATGTGGCAAAATGAGAACATCACTGTGTCGAAGCAGCGCTTCATCGTGGAAGAGTGGGGACCCGAGTCCTCCTGCAGCTTCATCACTTTTGTCGGGATAGCGTCCCTCATCCTGTCCGCAGTGCAGGCGTGGAGGCTGCTGTTCTTTCTGTGCAAAGGACACGACGAGTGAGTGAGCGTACACTTGTGCCCCTTCTTTCAATATTCAGTAGAAGCTCCTTTGAAAGCTCAGTGGAGCAACATCACTTCAACGGTCTCAGTGTAAAATGTGCCATTTCTGTCCATCTCCCACGCCCATGTTCGCGCACTGTTATAGCCTACATTATGCTCTATAGTATAGCTAATAGGAATAGCCACAGAAGCATCCTGTAAAATGTCTAGTCACTGTCATCTCCAAAAGATGGGGGAATACTCATTTTTAAACAAAAACCAGAGCCTGTGTTTCACGTGCTGTTTTATGTGACATCCACGCAACTGTACAGTATGTGCCATCATCTTGATGTGCGATTGAAAGACTTAATCGTCAGAGCAAGACATATTATGCAGAGTAACAGGCCTCTGTTTCAGTTTTGTAAGCCTGCATTCTCCCGAGAAAAGAACATTTCAAAGATGCTCAAATTCTCTGTTTTGTCTGCCTGCAGCTCCATCTTCAATGCCTTCCTCAACCTGCTCATTAGCTCCCTGGTGGTGTTCACAGTCTTCCTGTCCAGCACCATCGTTAGTGTGGGCTTCAACCTGTGGTGTGAAGCCATCACAGAGGGTGGGACTATGCCCAGAAGGTGAGAGAAGAGCGCAGACATTATATATATGTAAATATATCAGACAATGCCACGATCTAGTCCCTCTAAATACCAGTTTCTGTTTAGCTGTGAAGACATGCAGGACACTGATCTAGAACTGGGCCTGGACAACTCAGCTTTCTATGACCAGTTTGCTATAGCTCAGGTAAAAATGCTTTCCCATTAGCATACAGACAGCATAAATAAAATTTAGCAGTCTGAGTCATTCTAACGATCATTTTTCCTCTTTCAGTTTGGGCTGTGGGCTGCCTGGCTCACGTGGCTCGGGATCACTGTGATGGCTTTTCTGAAGGTCTACCACAACTACAGACAAGAGGACCTGCTCGACACCCTTATCCACGAGAAGGACCTGCTGCTCGGCCGCTCTTCACGCCGCGGCTCTGACCTCAAGACCGGCCTGATCTAGAAATCAGGAAGATGCACAAACGCACACATTCATTCACAGTCAACTGTATAGTCCTCTTGCCTGCCATGACAAACACGAGTATTCGCCTGTGTAGACAATCAAAATCAATTGGCTTTTGCTCCCCTTAGATAAACTGAATCAAATGGACAGTTTAAGCTTTGTTTTCCAGAAGTAAATGATTTACCCAAAAAAATATATATCCAGAAATGGTTGTTAACCTTTCCTGCTTTATTGCTATAATTCATACCCTATTCAACCCCAGCCAAGCTTTTATAGTATTAATAATTTTTAAGCAAAAAGTAGAGCCATCTTTTAGCAAGTATACATTTCTATTTAGTGATAACAGTATTAATGGTTTGGACAGTTTGGCCAGTGGATCTTGTCCTTGTGAAATTTCTGCATGGATCTAATGCATGAAAAATTTTCTAGGGTGGTTTTTAGATATAAAGGAGCTATTTTGTTTTTTTCTTCACCAATAAATGTGTTTTGTTTTTTTTTAACTGCTAGGATGCACAGTGCATCTTGGCATGGTGAGAACTGCATGCTCCGGCAAAGTTAAATGATGTGTGCTTTTGCAGTGTCTTTACACATTTATCAGCAGCTGCAAAAGGCGTTTTATTAAAAAAAAAGACAAATCGCAGCTCTACACATTCGTGTATTCGGCAGGCAGTCTAAAAGGCTTTTAGCAATCTGTGTGAGATAAGAAAACAGATCCTATCTTGTGCCATTTAGCAACTCAGGCTTCTTCTGCACACTTTATAGGCTATAAACCAATATACTCTATTACTGTGAATAGACACTCACAAATGTACCTGCATGCATCTCTCTCCCTGTTACATCCCACGCTCACTTGTCAGAGGTCACAGGAAGAAAGCAAGCCGGCTGCTTCGCTTTGATAGGCAATGACAGTTTTATTTCAAAAACGACTGAAATAAAAAAAAAAACAGTAGGAACTAAGAAAACCCTCCAGAAAGGCACTTCTTTCAAAGTGACTGTAGATGTTTGGACAGCAGTGAAATGCAGCTTTAAGCTAAATGTGCATATACAGGACATGAGCTCACTGGATATTGTTTTATTGCTAATGACAATTTAGTTTGACAGTACAGAGTCGAAAGTGTTCCTTTTCTTCAGTACATCTGTTATCAGCCTTACGTATTGCTTTGACAGTCAAATGTGAGATCTCCAAAATCAAAACTCTTTTTGTTGAGTTCCCTGAAACCTGTTGTAAAGGTGTTTTAATGGACTATATGTGATGTGTGTTATTGCTCATAATGAGAGGTATGTGGGATCACTGTGCCCTTTGATTCCTATAATCCATCTGTGTGGTGATTTGGCTGTTGGAATTTTACTTGCTTCATTTGATAAAGGGACTCATGCAATAACATCCTGTTCTGTTATATTTCTGTGTTTGGCCTCGAAAATAGCAGTGACGATTTCATGTATTGCAAATATCTGTTTAACCCACACACTTCCATACACTTGACATCAGAATTAAAAACCTGAATGTTTCCTTTAAATAGAAATGCTACAGATAACAAAAAGTAAAAAAAACAAACAAACAAACAAAAAAAGTCCTTATAACCAGAAGTCTGATAGTTGCGTAGAAGCAGATATACAATATAGAAGAATCAATAACATTTAGGATAAAGTATTTTTGTGGGATTCAGGCGGTTATAAAGAGGAACAGTGTCAAAAGCACAAGCATTAGTTCAGGTTGAGTATGTTCTCTTTCATGAAAGATTATATTGTGCTGCAGACTTTAATCCTCGGTGAAACTAGCAATCAGCTGACAGACAACCAGACAGTTGGAAAAGAAGAAGGTGTTTCTCATGTCTTAAGTCATTTTGTGAAGCGATGCAGCCCTGTGTTTTTCCTTCAGACCATCATCAAACGGTTCACACATTTGTGCCTCCTTCTACCTACTCTCACTGTGCCAATCGGATGTGCCAATCAAAGCCTTCCCTGAATCTCTCTACATTCATTTATGTGCAATTACAAGGCTAAATGCTGTGATAGTCCTTAGTATATTGAGCCATATATACACATTCATTTCTGTGTAATATCTGGTATACACACATCATGTACTGTAACAAAATAAATATTTGCATTCCACAGAAACATTCGCTCACAGACAGACTGTGACATGAACTGAAAAATCACATGGTTGTGGGGATTATGTGAGTGTTGCATGTGAGCGTCAACATTGCAGATGTGCAAAATGCCATTACAACTTAAATATGGAGTGGCATGCTCACCACCTTTAGTACATATATACATACAGACATGGAAGCTACATATTTCTGGGATTACATATTTTCCCTTTTTCATGGTGAGAGTGGAGCAAAACCGCAGACGGTGTGTAGAGCCTTGCCAAATGGCTGAGGTGTTTGTAGGCCTGGGCACCTTCAAAGATAGGAAAAAGAGGGGTCTAAAAAAAAGTAAAGGAGGCTCCATGACTCCACCTGTGGTTGATAACAGTCACTGCATTGTCAACCATATCCAGCAGCCCCACAGAAGCTGTTTCATATGCAACAGGTAGACAGCCAGAGCAGCCTCCAGCTCTTCGCACATTCGCTGTGGGCGTCGACGGTCTGTGCAGTACATGGCAACACCCAGGAATGACATCAGCAGGAAGAGGCAGGTGAACAGGGCAAGGTGGGGGCGGGATGGCGTAGTCTCATAGGCTGCACGGAGTAAAAAAAACAGACCAGTTTTCCACAGTTTTGATTTGTAAATGATGAGCATTTGAATTGCATACATCTTTTTTCTTTTGAGGCAAGTGTCATGTTTCAGAGGATTGCTCTGTAGATTAGTTATAGGTTAGTTAAGCTTAGTCACATAAAACTTTGGTGTTTCAGACGCTGTTAAACAGGTGATAACAGTGATAGGCTTTTCTACAGGTCCAACAGGCTCGTTGCTCTTAATGAGCGCAGTGTTGACACTCTCTTGTGCACGTAAATGTAGTTATTTTTTCAGACAGACTTACCACCTATACAGTCACAATAAGGAATGTCTGTGAAACCAATAGAAAAGGTCAGTCAGCCGGTGAGAGCTGACCTCCATGATGTGCAGCAGCTACGAACCAGCTGCTGTGCCCTTCCAGTCTCCACTATCTCTCTTGAACAGACTCCATAGTGCCTCATTTGCATGCATAATTAATTAAAAAGAGTAAATCATTTGCTTATGTGTGGATGTCTCTCAGCATTATGCTATTTTTTAAGTAGTACAGAATCCCCAAATGACAGAAGTTTATGATGTAATTTCAGGTTGTTTTAATACATGTTGCGTTCTCTCTTTAATATGAATTGCAAAGCATGCACAACTCTGGGTTGAGGGTTCATATCTAAGCTGGGATAGCTCTAATTAATAACAATGAAAATTTCATTCAAACTGTCACTGGATTACTTTCCCAAGTTTGTGCAGTGACAGCTATAACACAGGTAGGTTTTTAGAAAGCGTGTGAAATGATGAATTTGGTTGTGGTGTTAAAGCACCAGAGGGCAGCATGTTCTTTGTGGTTGCACAAACACATCTTACAGTCTAATAATGAGCCGGCTCGACTCACTGTGAATTGCTTTCCTACCGTGAACCGTGGTCTCGGGCTCCCTGAATCGAACCCTCCGCTCGCCTTTACGTCTGTGGTTCGGTTCTGTGTCTGGCCCGTAGTTGGAACTTGGCCTCTTAAGAATGGAGGTGGGAACTTTGACGTTGGTCAACTACATTAGATAAAATTCACAGTGAGCACATGCCCGCAACAAAGAAATGGAACAGATCTATTACAAACAAGCTGCCTCATCTAAGACATAAATAAATTAGAATGACACCAACAAGATACCCTCAGGTGTTTTCCCTACCTTAGGTTTCAGTGTGTCCTCCTGATGGTGGTGGGTGTCCTTTCTGTGGCGTACCTCTGAGTGTTTCTCCCGGTGGGAATGAGGAAGACAGTTGACCGTGTCTCTGAGAGACTCTGCAGCAGCGAAGCGTTTGGACAGTGCAGACACACACTGACCCAGAGAGTCTAGCAAGAAAACCATGACCATACAGTACATGAGTAAAGCTGCTTCACATTGGAGTCTGGAGTCAAGACAGAGCAGAGCTCAAGCTGAACATGCAAATGTACAGCAGGAAAGATGCAAGTGTGTTAACTCTGTCCGCACCGGGAACAGCGCAGTTTAGCAGGTTTAAGTTACAAACACTGATGCAAAAAAGTCCACCTCACTTTTTTTCTTTTTTTTTTTGCTTTCCCAGAGTCTTTACACTATAAAGCTAAATAGTGTTTTTTCACTTTTAGGGACACATGCAATTATCCTTTCAACATATTACATTTTACAGTCAAGTCTAGATCAGCTTGAAAATACATGGAAGCAGTCTGCTAGCAGAGGGGGGGGGGGTGACTGACCTACTTCATAGTGAAGGGTATGTGGGGGACATGGGCTGTAAACACTTATACCTGCCATCATAGTGCAGGTCAAAGAGGAATCCTTTCTGTACAAGGCAAAATTAAATTCACAAAAAGGTGCACAGATCCTTCAAGACAAGCTGAGGTGAACAACAAGCAATTTGTAAAGTTTTTTTCCCTTTATGTGGTCTGTACTCCTGTCTTTCTGCAGCACCTCTTGTTCAGCACTACAGTCTCTGTAAGCGGACTCAACAACAAACTGTTTCTATATCCCTAACAAAATACGCAGTTCAGAGTCAGGTAAGGCAAAAACACTGTGCATCAAAAAAAATGACAGTCTCAAACTGTCACAAAGCTTCTTTTCATTATTGTCCTCTGCATAAAACACACTGCTGTGTCCAACATGATTGTTGATTTTAATTAGCATTTTTATAGGATGACGTGGTGCTGTGTGCACTCATAAAACAGATATATGATACAATAACATCTCTGGGATTAATATCTTAAGACAGTGAGGTCACCACCCTTATACTATATACTACTTTCTGAATCATACACCCATGTTTCTTTTCACTGTGTATTTATGTGCATACAGTAAATCCCTGCTTCATACCATTACTTTAGAGGGACTGGAGTGTTTGCTCTGTATTATCCAACCTAGGTGAGCCTTCACCTGAATACTCGGTCTTGCCAATCTCAGCATAGACAGTTGCCATGAGCTCCAGACTTCTAGCTGTAATTGGATGGTCATTTCCAAAAGCCCTCTGGTGAATTTTTGTAGCCTAAAAAAGCAGATATATGTCATTTTAAAGCTTATAAAAGAGTTGTAATATTGTATTTGTTCGAAAATCTGAATTTACATACCTTACCGCTGTATTCTAGGGCAAGATGAGGCCTAAAAGGAAAAAAAATGCACAAATGAACAAATGGCAATTCTTTTTTTTTTAAATAAATGTTTTCCATATAGTATATTAGTAATGGATGATCTAGAATTATCAAACAATAACTAGCTGCACATTTTTCTTCCATTACAAAACATAAATATATTAAGGGTAAATTTTTCCAGAGACAATGATACCAGATCAGAAGGAAGCATAAAGGTATGTGCTTCATTGTCAGGGGAACATATCAGTTTCTTTGTTTGCAGCACATCAGCATGACAAATCTAAACACACGTATGCTGTGATTGGACACGGACAGCAGGACTCCCGGTGTTCAGGTATGTTATGGAGGAAGTGGAAACCTTGTTTTTCTGCCAGCGCTGCCTTCCACTGTCTATTCTCAGGGTGAATTACAGAGGACATGGCGCTTCCAGGTTAGTTTACCATCTCCCGCCCCTCTGCCTCTCTTCTGCTTAGTGTTAAGCTAGGTGAACACGATGGGTTTCATTGAAGATCTGCCAGCTGTTCCACTCATATCAGCCCTGAAAAGCCTGCCAAGGACATTCGTCACCCTAACACCCTCACGTGTGCCTATAGATGTACAGCAAGCTCTGAGCAAGCTCTGTTTAGTGTGACAGATGTCAGCTTTGCTGTTCCAAACCCATACTTTCCTTCAATTAGTAATGGTCAGGTGTCAGTTTGCAGTGCTTTCAAAGGTCTTTTTCAGGAGGATACACGATCAGCAAAGACAGAAAAGCCCTTCACTGGCTCAAAGGACTTCCTATGACATTGTTGGAAGATTTAATAAGAATTACAACTTCCTGTATGCAAGAAGGAAGATCTGAGGCTTATGGTGGGTGCAGTAATGGGTTTTGGTCATTATGCCATTGTGCCTACTCAGAGAAACCAGGGTCACTTTCTGTTCAGTTTCTGATTGTTTTGTCCAACTTTTATAGTCTTTCAGGGCATATTTGTGAAATTTACAAAGAAACCATCAAAGAGCAGAATTTAATTCCTACCAGAAACCCAAGCCTCTACAGCCATGCACAATCAGTACCATCTCATTTAACTTTAACTACTGTATGCTCCTTGCATTAATGAAGCAGTGTAACCAGCCCTCCACCGAGAACACCTTCCACCCTCTGTCACCCTCTCCGGCAATCAGGTTAAATGGCCTAATCCCAACAATGAAAACAGAGGCAGAGAAAATGGGCGCATTCTGTGGCCTAACAAAGTACCCCTGCAACAGGAGACACCAGATCCAGTTAAAGTGTTCCTCCTGTAACACTCACAGAGGACTGCGTGGTGTCTTTCTTTTTCTCTACAGCTACATGAAAATTTGACTGTGGCTTAAAAGGCTTGAAGCTGGGCTTTCTCTGGTTGAAAGGATTTCCAGAAATTTGCAGAAAGGTGAATGTGTATGTGCAAACAGACATGGCTGCGGCGCATTTTTGAACAAATGTTTCATAAAGATTTAGAGATAACAGCAATGACCACTTACGTAACCTTTGGAAAACACAAAATTTTTAGAAGCAACAGTAATTTAGTCCTTTAAGTTTAAAAAAAAAAAAAGATTATTATTAATAAGATGATGATTTCATAAATAAGTGGTTATTCATAATTATGTGCTGCACGGATGTTTGTGTAATAAAACAAATAACAGAAACAAAGGCAACACATAGTTTACCTTGTTTTATCTAAACCTATTTTTTCAGCTCTGTGAGACAATGATGGGCAAAATACGACAGAATACACACACACACACACATACACACACACATACACACACACACACACACACACACACACACACACACACACACACATGCACGCACACGCACATTAATGCTTACACGATGTTGTAGGTGATAAATCCAGTTATAAAAATAAATTTATTTAACCCAGAGAGGCCTGAAAGTAGCAGAACATGTAACACCCCAATAATTGTAGCAGAATGGAAGCTTTGACAGGACACAGTTTTACCTACTGTTTGCTCATGATGCAGAGCTGAGCCAGCCGTTCGAGGTGCTGTGCCTGGGAGGCCTGCTCCAGAAGTTCCTCCGGGGTTGTCCATCCTGCAGATCCCAGAGTCGCCTCCTCTTGAGGCCCTGTTACACAAACACAGGGCATGGAATCACAGCCAACTCGACAATGCAACACTCAGTCTTTCGAGCTAACCGTCCTCCTCACTACTGAAGTGAAGAGTTTACAAACTACACCCCCAGAAGCCTGGATATCTGGCTATATCAACCTGTCTGGCAATGCTGTGGAGCCAACTGAGGACGGGAGACAAGAGAGATAAGGGCAGGAGAGAGCAGATAAGGGAGTCAAACAACACACTTGCCACGCCCCCCTGGAGCATTGAGACGCACACAGTGACACACCACCAACAGTATGCAAATACTGTACACACCAAGTACACCAAGTTTGTTTTGTAATTCATGACACATCCAAATGCAAATAAATCATTGACTTTAGTTTGTATTACATAAATGACAAAATGACAATTACGTCGGGGAGGGAAATAGAGAAAAGGGCACATTTTTAAAAGACGCTGGGGAGGAAAAGAAAGCTGTAAGCTGTAGCTGTACTGCCAGCTCTGCCCCCAGAGACGTCCAGCATTCAATCTGAGTGAGTGCTGATTCAGGGGCTTCAGTATTCTGTAGCGACACACAGCTCGTAATGAGAAAGTGTGGCCATTTGTCTTCTACTCCGTCCCCGGTCTCCTCCACTGTGCCTATGCTACACTGCGCTGCTGCCTCAGCAGCAGACAGAGGGGCAGGCGTCTGGAGCAGCAGGTGATGAATGAGTGGCCTTGCTGTGAATGCTCGCATAAAGCTCCACCAGGTATATTGTAAGCAAAGATGGAGTTGGGTAAAATGCGATGTCATCTCATATTGCCTTAACAACAAAAACAACAACAACAACAACAAAATGGGTGGATTCCTTGACTTTTACAAAAATGAATTTTGTTTTAATTAAATTTTTTTAATGAAGAAACTTAATGGCAAATTTTGTGCAGTGTCCACAAGACTCCCCCAAAAGGTTTAGCAACTCACTGGAAACAATTCACTGAAAGAGCAGCATGTTTATTTTACATGTGTGCACTGCCAGATGACTTGTTTTTCAGAGAAATTGAAATTCTAAGAAATCAAACACAAAGCCAAACACAGACAGAAAGTGCACACTCTATGGGACATTTTACGTGTTTTCTGATATATTCCCAGAAGTATTCCTTGATAGCATAATGTGAAAAGTACTTGCCTGTGCTCCCCTGAAGAGCGGTGAGCTCGATCAATGCCACTTCATAGAACATTTTTTCAGCCTGGATGAACTGGAGGGCCTTCCCATCTGTTTATATGGGTGAAGGATCAGTCTCGGGTATCAGCGGAATTACAGACAGTTGTTGAAGTTAAAAATAGCCTTTGCGGCCCAGCTCATAGACAACACACTTTTGTTGCTGCACGTGAGAACAAACCTATGGACAAACACAGTATACAGTAATCCAAAACACACTGTAGATTAGAGGTCAGTCGCATTTCTGTAAGTACCTGCTCTTTTTGTGGTTTTGTGGGCCAAATAAACTTCAGACATTCAGTCCTATAATATAGACATATTGTTTTACAACTCATATCTCTATCATATTACATTCCTCAGTCATTCTTTTTTTTTGGTCTATATGCTTTGTACTTGTTGTTTTGGGCTGATCTGATTTGGGCAGTTTTTTTTTTGTTTTTGTTTCCATGAAAATACGCTCTATTTTAAGCGTCCTAAAAATAGCTGAATTGAAACATTCTGCGCACTTGGTTTTTGTTCCACTGTAAAACGACACCACTGATGTTTGTCAGGTGAGTTTAAAGACCAATTGGGATGGAGGAGGCTTAAAATAAACACAGCAGTGCCTGTTTAAATGTCCTACTTAACACGAGATTACTCGTGTGCCTCTTTTCATCACTGCTGTGAGGGTCTATGCCATTAAATGCTTGACATATAAAGTTTGTCATAGAATACATGACAAACAAAACTGAGGATCCAGAACTTTTGCAATGATTGGTGTCCACACTCAAAGAACTATTAAACTTAGAACTTACAGCCACAATGGCTGGTTTTCTTCATTTTGTTGATAGAATATTTTTTGTGCTGCACACTAATGAAAGAACATATAAGCCAAGACATAAACAGTACTGTGCAAAAATCTTGTGTTTCCCCTCATTTCTCTTTATTTTCCATCCAGCGAGACTTTCTTGCCTTTTTATAAAATGGTCTTGGGCAACAGTTCTCCAGGCCACTTAACACCGACCGATGAATCATTCGAGTGTTGTATCAACACAGAACACACAGCTTAGCAAAGAACCAATTTTAAATTGTATCTTCAGGCTCTTTGTTACTAGCAGCCTGTTGAAAAAACACATTATTTGTACCCATTTCTTCTGGATGTACTAAGTATGATAAAAATGAAAACTCACACAACACAAGAACTGTACTGAAAACCAGTGCAACAGGTTTCTTGGTTCAAAATGTCATCAATATGTACAGAGGAGGTCAGCAGAGAGGTACAACAGTGGGTGTCTACAGCCATCTGTAAAACATGGAAGCTCTGTCATGGTTTGAGGCTTCATTTCAGCCAGTGGTCTTGGCGGTCTTGTCAAAATTGATGCAATTATAAACAAAGAAAAGTGCCACCAGTTTTTGATACACCATGCAATACCATCCGCAAACGTGCTTGCACATGTTTCAATAAATAGTTGCACCTCTTTCCTGTTTTCCTAGCAAAATATAAAGAAATGAAGGGTGGCTCAAGACTTTTGCACAGTCACGGCTTTGCCAGGAAGACAAAGACCTAGTACAATCAGAATCCTCAACAAAACAAAGGAACAGTTACTGAATGGATGGAGAAAAGATGTAAGAAACTGTGTACTCCTGATTCACAACAACATGAGGGATAGTGAGAGATGAATGCTGAAATGCTTTTAGAGGAAGTACTTTTAAATAATTGATTGTGCTGTAAAGTAGGAAATAACATAGCAACTTATCCTGAAAACCAAGTTTTATAGGTTATTGCTGTAGCGTTTTTGCTTTGATCAAATTTTTGAGCAAATCTTGAGCTCATTTATGAGACAGAAAAAAAATACTGTGACAGCTCCTGGGAGTCACCTGGCAGTGAGTGGAATAAGGACAGTTTCAGCTGGATCATCTGTGAGGGAGGATGAGGGGAACAGCCATCACCAAAGGTCACAGCACTACTTCTGTCTGCTATTTTTAGTCAGCTCGGACCACAGCAATTCAACAACAGGAACCTCATACAATGCTCTCCTGGGAATGACCTCCATTCTCTCATCTGCACATGCACACTCACACTCTCACACGCTTCCTGAAACTGTAATTGGACTACAATCCAAAGCTCTGGCACCTTCAAAGGCATCTGCTCACACGTGCACCGACCTCAAGTACACAACCTATTTTAGTAGGTAGGAAACTGGAATTTCTAGTGGAATGATACAGTAATGAAACCTCAAATATGACGAATTGTGATACAAGGTTTAGTCAAAGTTCCTACAATTTCTTCATTGTACTTTAGAAATCTGAAAATGGGATATAAGTGAGGTTAAAGTCTATATGTCTGGCTCAGTATTATTTCCAAGAAACACATATCAGTAACACTCACGAGCCAAAAGAGTTTTTGGCTTTGAACAAAGGTCATTTGTGGACACTACCAGCACAGACAACAATACATCAAGCCTTAAGTAGTCATCGCACTGCCACTATGACTATCAAGTGCATCTAATATAGTGTATTTGTCTGGACTAAAGCCAGCACAGCAGCAAGAAACCAGTACTGAGAGATTGATTTTCTTATCATGCCTTTGGTTAGAAATAACATATGAGAAGACGCTGCCAATCCTGTTCTCATACAACATTTGTGTGACACTGAAAAGTTCCCACATCCTGCTCCTAGTTTGAGCAGACTGACCCTTCACCTCACCTCCCCAGGGGATATTCACAAATGCACCACAACATCACTGCTTCAGCTTCTGTGATTATCATGAAAAATACTGAAAGAACTGACTAGTTGGAAGCAATTTAAATGAATGATTAAATATCTTTAAAATACACTGAAGCAGTTCTTACTGGATCATGGTTGCGATTATGTTATTTTGTGACTAAAATAACACATGTTTTTATTATTATGTAAACTATTCCAGGCTGTTTCTGACCTACAGTACTTGTAATCTCACATTAAACCAAAAGAATACACTTCACATAATAAAATACCAAAATCTGACATGACACAACACATTACTCTTACTGATTTAAGGAACGACTGTATTGCATGTTAAAAAATTTAACCCCATCTTGGAAGATGACCCTTGTAAGTAGATATCTTTCCATGCTGAGAGGGGCAAACTGTGATGGGTATTGACAAAGTGAAGCTCAGCAAATCGACCTATTTTGGAAAATGGACAGTGTGCGGTAGAGCCCTGCTGAGGCAGATAACCTGAGCTGGCAAGTAAAGTGTTGGAGTGTCTCAGTAACAGAGAGAGGAGCCATGGAGGTAATATATCTCGAAATATAACACCTCTCTATTATCTCTCTGTCCTTTACAGCTATAGTTTATAGAAGCAGTGAAGTGGCAATGCACAGGCTCATCAGTGCAGATACAGGTTAATTAGTGCTTCCCCACTCTGTTGTGTGGAGATAAGAGCCTACAAATCCTCTTAAGAGACAGACACACAACCTGGGCTACACACAAAACATGTGGCATTTGGGGACAAATGAACTCGCCCAAAGACATCCCCTCATCCTCTCTGCTTTACATTGCTTTCTATAAAGGCTACATGGTCCTTTGTGGTGGAATTTGCTAAGCCTGCCTCAGTGACAATCCTTTAAACATCAGGTTTACGGAGCCAAACAGCTAGTTTTATAGTTAGCCACTTGCTAGAGGCTTATAGGGCAGGGACAGTTCAAATGTCAGATGGAAAGCACAGACTGACTTTTCCTCGTTTTGTTAGTAAAGGATACAATTCTTTTCAGTGATGAAGAGTTCTGCAATCTGTAAAGCATAAAAAAACAACCAAGGGACAAGGTTAAATATTAAATAATTCAGTTCCAACATCACAGAGTGAGTATGCGCATGATGTCATGAGCTGTCAAAGCAAATAATTGTGCTCTGCTCAGAGCACTGTTGGTCTAGTCAACATCATACCATGCATTCCAGAGTTCTGGAGTAAAGGCTATGTTTTGACATCAGGGACATTCCTTCAGGAACTAGTAAAGAGAGTTAAAACTGTAGCTTTACCTTTGTTGGAGGGTCTTCTAAAGCAACCCCAGTGTTTAATCTGCTAAGACTTTGGCCTGGCTGCACAGAGCCCAAACACAATGCCTCTGATCTCAAGCATAGCCCACACACAATGAGGAAGACTAACTGGATACTATACTATTACTATAGACTAACAGTGCTACTGACTCTATAGTCTGTATTAGGTCTGAATTCAGCACCTCTCATAGCAGCATGCACATCATCAGTTCTACTGGGACTAAATGATGTTCCAGTGTCAACACAGAGACACATGATGGACTGTGCTGTCAGATTTGACATTGAAAATATTGAATGTGTCCTGTGAGCTGTGGTGTGCAACAATTTATGACGCTCAAAAGGAGAAGTGATGCAAATGTGTCTGTACAGCTGTGCAAATACACGGTGGAGCAGAAAATTTGTGGATGCATGGAACACATATGTGCATTCATGCTGGCATGTGTGGAAGACAAATAAAAACACACAGAGAGACAGAGCCCGTGCATGGTTGTGTGAGACTTTGTGGGTGTGAGTATACCCAGTTTCCATCTGGCTCACCTGGTGTAAGCAGTTGGGCAGAGAGGTGAAGCTCTGCACATGGTTCAGTCCCAACAGGCAGCTGAGGAAGCAGTGGAGGGCGGCCTGGTACTCCCCCTGCTGCTGGAGCTGCTGTCCCAGCTCAAACAGGCCCTCCCTCCCTCCGTTCAGCATCCCCAGTCCCAGCCAGAGTCAGCGTTGCCTCCCATCAGAGCTCCACCGGCCGAGGACAAACGTGCCTCCCCTCACCAGTCTACTGAAGCACCACAGGTAGAAAGAAACAGCCACGCAGTGAAATGTTTTTAAAAACGCTGCTGCTCACATGAATAAAAACAGGAATGTGACAGGAGGAGGAGGGAGCAGTGCAGCTTCCTCTCAGTCTCGTCTGTGCACAGTAAGTCAAGGACAGGTTGTAAGGAGCAGTCTGAGGGAGTACTGGCGACTCACACAGAAAAGATCCATTCCCCTCCCTCCTCCTAGGCTGCACCAGGAAAGGAGGACAGAGGAAGTTGGAGAGTATTTGCTGTTTGAGTGGCAGCGCTCTAAACCAATCCCTGCTCTAAACATGTACAGTAGCTCTGCTAGAGTGTGCCGAGCACACCGAGTCTCTCTCCAATCCTTGAACAGGGAAACTGCAAAGATATATGTTTTAATGATGAAAATCAAACATAGTAGCACATGTGATATCATATACTATAGCTCTAAATATTGCATACAATTAGATCCGCTTTTGTTATGACCTTATTTTCTCTGAACTGTACTGTGTGCAGAACATTATGCATATTTACTGTGTGAGGAAAAAAACAACATTTTTAGTCTTACTGCCCTGCTCATGATTTATACATAAGACCTGCATAAGAATTATACACCAATTTCTGTGTTAGCGTGTTTTTGAAATACAGTGTCACCAAGTAAACGAAACAGAAGATGAAAACACAGGATCATTAGAAATAGCCAAGTAAGAGAAAACACTCACTATCCAAACAAAGACAGCAAATATTTATTCAGGAGGAACACCTCCTACGGATGTTTGCTCACTTACCTTCACACTCAACATTGGGAGGCCACCCTGTTTCAATGAAAAGGGAGACGAGGTAGAGGTGAAGAGAAATGGCCAGATCTTGATCACTGGGTGATGCAGAAGATCTCTGAGAGCACCACTCCTACTGCTTCATTTGGCAGCAGAAGGAAATGAATGGTGTAAAACAAAGCAAATGGGCAGAGTCAGCCTCCATTAGTGTCCAATGCACCTTGCTGAGCAAGATGGGATTTTAATGGTTATGTAAGCTGGGGGATGGAAGATCAGAAGGCATTAAACTTGCACTTCAGGTCAGGCGTTGAACTGTGAATAGTGCACATTTAGTTATGAGCTGTGAGGCGACATCATGCTGATGCGGCCCACCTTATCTCCTTTCTGCCCAGATCTGGATAAAAGATAAATAATTGTGCTTGCTTTACTTTGCAGCTTACTAGCCAGAATACAGCTAGACAGTGAGCAAAGCCTCTAATGTGACTAAGTTGGAGGGCCACTGGCAGAGAGTGAGGGGCTCCATTTCATCATTAAGGGCCAGTCAAGCTGAAGGGACACACTCAGCTATGAGGAGACTGGATTTCTTGGGACAACTATGCAACTGGAAGCCTAAGCAACCCTTTTAAATGTTCTTCTAACTATAAAAAAAAAGTCCATCATCACTGAATTTGTCCGTCACTGTAATGTAGGTTTTCCCACAGAAAAAGAGTTTGATCATCTGGAAGCGCTCAACCAAAAGAATGTTCACTACTTTGAAATCGATTGATGTAAGAAAGAATAGAGCAGGTGATGTTCTTGAAATAATTTGTAAAACTGGCTCACTGTAAAATGTGAAACACCATAAAAATGCTCCATGAAGGTTTAAAGAGTGAAATCATAGAAAAGAAGCCACCATGTGATGTCTGTACTATTATTGTCTTGCATTTTGCATGTTGGCTCACTATTACACTGTCATACTGAGACAACACAAAACCACAGATGTTTTATTCACATCCTGCTCCAAACAACTGTTCGTACACATGCTGGCAATCATTTTGAAATGGATATTGACTGATGGTCACTACTCTACAGGGTGAGAATGGAAATCTACCTGTTATTGGAATATTGATTGCCTGTCCTGTGGAGTTGGTAGACATATACATCAGTATGATCAGTACACACAGCCGCGATGCCCAGGGACACCAATATACCAGACTAATGTAAAGAGATGGTGAGCAGACCCTTCAGCAGACTGCAGAGTGGAATGAAACTGTCATTCACAGATATAAATTTAGCATCAGCCAGTTATTGCAGAGCATTAAACTTTGGTATATTAAATTAGTGTTAATGGTTTGCGTAATGTAGTTTGCAGTGTTTTGCAGTTTGGACTGGTATATATATATATTACAGCACTTCCTCAGTACATAGTTATGTAATTTGGTATGAAATAACGAACTTTACTGTTAATTATCAGCAGGTTGAAATCAGTGCATCCTTTATTTTACTTCTGGAAACCTACACAGTCTTAGTTTTTCTTACTTACTATAATAAAAAAAAAAATCATGTACGATTTAAAGTATTTGTTATATTAATGCATTTTGCTTTGTCCAGCAGGTTTGCAGGGGAACATTGCTTCTCTTGTGTCCTCCTGTCAGTTCTCAACACTGCGCATGACCCTACATCAGCATATACTATTTATATTTCCTGCATTGTGCACATATAGCCACTCTATGCAATTTTGCTATAATCCAGAGGTCTCTGATATGGAATATTTTCCTCTGTATGAGTGACAGCAGCTACATCCCAAGCTACAGTGTGCCAACTCCAAAGATGTGACGAGAAGACTAAGTATTCTTCTTGACACAAGGCTGCCAAGATATCCTGCAGGCCTGCAAGTTTGCACAAAACACCACATGCAATATGAAACCTCATATCCCCTTTTAAAGATATAAATATTATGTGCCTGGTCTGTATGTTGGTGCCTGTGGTCTGTTTAAACCCATCCACTTTCTTCCTGGTGCAGCTGCATCCCTCAAAGATTCAGGCTCTGGCAGTTTAATAGGCCTGGTCTTGACACCCCCAGCTACTGAAAGGCAGTTTATGACCTCCATGTAATCAGCAGTAAACGCTGCCACCATCTGTCTCTTTTTACTCAATTATCTGACCCAGTGACTTTTACTGACAAACACTGTCCAGGTAAACACAGTGACGCAAATCCCCCTTGCTAAGATTCTGACACATCTATACATCATTTAACACAGATTTCTTTTAGATCAAGTCTCGCTCCAACTGTGCTTTGCAGCAAAGGGCAACATTCACTTATCAGCAGAAAACTATGAAGTATGGCTACGACACTGCTACCTGAACCATCATAATTGGTTTGTGTGAAAAAGTCACACATGCTACACATTCACTTATGACTAATAATGTAGAGTTTTATCTTAAATTCCTAATGAAAACAACCACTTAACTGGATTTATAATGAGTCATCTCTGTCACAGTACATCAAAGTCATTTGATTAAAAATTGTTGATTAAAAGGAATGCCTGCTATGGCATCTCTGCTGAGCTCATTATCTTTTGCTCTACTCTTGCAACCCCTAGTGGACAATCCAAGGATGTAAAGTGATCTGACATACTGAGCACATTGGCCCGATGAAGCCTTGCAGAGAAGGGAGACCTAATTTTCTTAAATCTACCTATATTTCTCCAGTGTGAGTGATCCCTGCTGTCTCTATAATATTTTTTAGATGAACAGATGAAGAACATTCCAGTATTTAGACTATGTTGAGTAATACCAATACAAGGCATATGCCACTATTCATCGATGGTTTTACAACACCAGTCACGTGTGTGCAATCATCTGAAGGCACACATGGCCCTCCTTGCTCATTCATAGCTCACAGCATCTGTCTGCAAAAAGAAAAAGGGAAGGTTTGTTTTGTCTGTGTGGGAGGTAAATTACTGACAACAGCTAGTGACAGAAGACTACATTTATTTCTTAATAAACTAAAGTGACACCGCAATTCACATGTGACAACAACTATGATGTGACTGCTGGCTGTTTTGGGATGCCATCAACTCCCACGTGTTCCATCTAATAAGGCTTCCTGATCTATCACACATAGGAACATGGTTTTCCTCAAAGCAGTCTCACTCTTTTTTGCTGTAAGCTTTTGTCTTAGCTCCCCTAAATGCTTACAAAACACGATGTCAGAGGATGAGACAGGAGTGATGACACTCACAGTTTACTCATTCTAACTGAGATATAATGATGCATACAATCACAGGATCTCTGCCACACTGCATTAACATAGCCTTAATTCATATCTACCATTGAGGCTGCATAGTCATACTGTTAACTGTGTATCAAACAACAACTTCTGTTTGCTATGCCAATATAATATAATATAATATAATATAACAAGCCAGGCTGGGCATGCTACATTTTAACTGGAGAAGACAATGTGACCATGATAATCCTATGAAAAATCAGCTAAGATGCAGTTAGAAAGTCTGTGATAGTGGACTTATGGATTGATTTTAGGATGTAAATGTTTATATATATATATATATATATATATATATATATATATATATATATATATATATATATATATATATATATATATATATATATATATATATATATATATATATTTACTGTCAATTCAATTCAATTCAATTTATATAGCACCAAGTCACAACAAACAGTTGCCTCAAGGTGCTTTATATTGTAAGGTAAAGATACTGCAATAATTACAGAGAAAACCCAACAGTCAACACAACTACTGAGCAAGCACTTTGCAACAGTGGGAAGGAAAAATTCCCTTTTAACAGGAAGAAACCTCCGGCAGAACCAGGCTCAGGGCGGGGAAGTCATCTGTCGCAACCGGTTGATTCTGGGTTGGGGGAAGAGAGACAGGGCAAAAACATATGCTGTGGAAGAGCTGTGGAAGAGCCAGAGATTAATAATAACTGATGATTAAAGGCAGAGTGGTGCATAAACAGAGTAAAACGAGGTGAGTGTAAAGAAATTATGGGGACCCCCCAGCAGCCTAGGTCCATAGCGGCATAACGAAGGGATGGTTCAGGTTCTCCTGATCCAGCCCTAACTATAAGCTTTATCAAAACTTTTAGTTTTAAGCTTAATCTTAAAAATAGAACGGGTGCCTGTCAGTAAGTGTTAGCAAGTCACCTTCAGCCTCGCTGGTCTTCTTTCTGACTGTCATTTAATCATTTTCAGTGTCTCATGTTCCTCCTCTTCGTTAGTAATCATGCAGGTGTGGGCTATTCCATTAAAGTGCTTGTATTTTGATGTTTTCTCCTCCTGAATGGGAAAAAAGGATGGTGAGGTCTGGGAGGCTTTCAATAGCAACACTTTCATCCAAGGATATTCCCAACATGAGACAAGCAAGAGGAGCACTTGTGCACAGACAAGAGTCTAAATATGAATCGGGGAAACCAATAGTGAGAGGTGACTGTATTAGCTGTGTTCAGTTTTCTCCACTAGATAGTGGAGATATAAATTGAGTCAGAAAGAATGACTTAACAGTGAAACCAAAACCAGTGTCTGATAATACATTTTGAACATCCTTTACTGAAAGACCAGTTTCAGATAACAGAAAGTCATTAGCAGTGGAACTAAAAAGGCACTTGGAGAGGGCCAATTTGTGATCCGGATGAGCAAATGCGCAATGGGTTGCTTTTGTTCCTCGTCTCCACTAAGGTTTATGTAAACTGGCCAGGCAGTAAATCAAGTACATGCAAACCTTGCAACCTTTTTGAAATGTGTATTTGCATTAAAAAAAATCAGAACAGCAGGTCATCAACTCAAAAATGCTCCTGTGTTTACATAAAGTGTTGAGAGAACTTTAATTTGGTGAGCTCCTTGCGTATGACTTCTCTTATCCAAATAAACTGAAACAACAACACCTCACAGTTTAAAGGAATGCCAATAATGACCTAAAGGGTTAAGTGTACCCGCACTGACTGACCCAACAGTTATGACCAAGACAATGTGCTGCTGCTGCCACAAGAGGAGCTCAGTGTCACGGTCAATCAAACCCTGATACAGGCAGCCCCAGAGACACACTCCTCACTTCATCTGGAATAGGAGGTTGTTATGGAAGGGCAGAGAAGGCGAGTGACCAGCAGGGAGTGACCAAACACAGTAAATGTTTATGTGCCATTATTCATCCTTCAAGAGCAGGACTCCACTTTCAATCCGAACTTCCCTTTTATTGTAGTCCATTCAAAACTGGGATAAAAAGCCTTTAAATTTAATTGGTTGGAAAATTTGGTCATTTTGTTTTTGGTGGCGAACTGGTGCTACTGTATACATACTTAATCCTGGGAATTTCCAGTCATTTTACATGCGAGTGGTTTAGAAAGACTCAGGGAAATTGGCTCATCACTCAGTAAAGCTGTGAGATTTCTGCTGATGACATTTCCATTAACAACAGGGTATAATAGGTTTATAGATTCCTATTTTCTTGGCCCTTTAATTTCTCCCTCTGCAACACAATTTCAAACAGCTGCATGTGCATGAGGAAAGAGGACTTTATAGATTGTTCATACAATGGATCTATAGGCAGCGCTGACACAGCGTTGTAATATGGTTGATACAGTTAGCTACGAACATGCAACCTTAGATTAATACAGAATCCAGAAAAGCTTATATTTTTGCACTCTTGAACCCATCACTGGATGTACGGAAGAAGATATTTTCAGATAATGATACTGAAATGATGAGATCATCATAAAAATTGATTTTCTAAATGTATGGAGGAACAAGAAGAAAATCACTAATGACACCAGACTTCCTGTTTCTGTGTTATTGCCCCGTTTTCAGCTGTTCTGGTATTAACAGACAGCTCCTGCCACATGATGTCCATTAATTGTCAGTATTTGATTAAATTCTCAATGGCCAGCTCTGCTTATGAAGGGTAATTGAGTTTCGCAAAGCAGTGATGACATGATCTTTTAATGGAATTGAGACAGCAGAGTGTTTGATTTGGGAGCAGACTTGTAGACTTGACAACTGTAGTATCTGAGTCAGGATTATGTGCAAAAATTATGTGCTTTGATATACATTTACCAGTGAACCAACACCTGCTACAATGACGTTAATGTAAAATAAGAAGAGGAGGCTCGTTGGGATCATTGTCATGCTTAGAAATTAAGTCACTGCCAGCCCGATTGTCATGGTCCCGGGCCGGTGGCCCGGTGTCTTATGTTTTGTATTTTAGGTCTGCGTCCTTGTTTCCCTGGTGTTTCCTGTTTTATTTTGATAGTCTTGTGGTCTCTGTGGGTCCTGTTCAGTTTTGCTTCCTCCTGTCTCGTCTGTGTAATGTGCATCACCTGTGTTCCCTCATGTGTATTTAAGTCCGGTGTTTTCTGTGCCTCGTTGTCGCGTCATTGTGGTTATGCCTTGCTGTCTTCCCTGCGTCTCTCCCTATCCAGTGTGTGTTCCCGAGGAGAGTTCCTGTTTTTGTTTCTGTGGATTTTGTGAATAAAAGTGTGTGTGAAAAGCACATTCCCGGAGTCTGCTTTTGGGGTCCTTCCTCCTTCCTGCCTGCACAGCAGCACGACCCCTGACACCGATGGTACATTTCTGCATTCATAATTCCATCAATGGTGCCAAGGTCTCCAACAACAGTGGCTGAAATGCAGCCCCCAAACCATGACAGAGCCCCTGTAGACACTCGCTGTTGTACCTGACTTCCTCTGATGACAATTTGAATCAGAAATGGACAATTTGGATTCATCACTCCATCAGACCTGTTGCCACTGATTTTCAGTCCAGTTCTTGCAATATGGATACCTCAGCCTTTTCTCCCTGTTTCCCTTCCTTAAGAATGACTTCTTTACAGTCACCCTTCCACTGAGACCATTTCTAATGATGCTTCAGTGAACAGTAGATGGATCAGCTGAAGAGCCAGATGCATCACTCAAGTCCTGTGTCAGGTCCTGCTCGATTTTTTTCCTATTTCTTAGGGACATGACTTTCAGATACTGTTCATCTACTGTAGATAGTTTTTAGGCCAGTCACCACTTCTTCTTTGAATTATTTTAAGGACATGCGGCACAACATGCTGAATTTTCAGCTAATAGCTCTTTGGGAATCACCTTGTTGGTCCAAAAATATGATTTTATGCCTGTCAAACTGTGTTGATTATTACGGCTAGTAACCTGTAGTGTTACTGAAGTTAGTTAGAATGAGTGAAGATACAATTTAAAATTGATTCTTTGCTAAGTTGTCTGTTATGTGTAGACACAACACTAGTTCATCCCTTCAGTTGGATGCGTGCGTGCGCCTGTACAGTCTGTCACACACACACACACACACACACACAGACACACACACACACACACATAAAATGGTCAGGTGCAAGGACTGGACTGAAAATGAGTGAAAATGCTGTATTTAAAGGGCAGAAAAGCTTACCATGGCATGCACACAGGTAGTGTTTATGTCTCTTTGAACTGCAACATAAAAAAAAACTGTGGGTGATCTACACCTATTCTGCCCTGTGATGATTACAGAATAATAATTAAATTGGTCACTGAAAGCCAAGAGCTGCCGCTCCATGAACTGTTTATTTACAGAGTCATCAACCTCTGGACAATTTCATCATGGGAAATAAACAGCCAGGGTCACGTCCTTCACTGGTGAATTATGTCAACTCGTCCGTGAGGTACCACGTTAATAAAACATTCTGGCACAGAGACATAAAACTCAAATATTAGGTGCACATTCACACACAAACACCAACACTGTTTAGACTAGATCTGGCTCCAGTTAAACTATTTCAAGTCAAAAACAATGGAAATGGGGTGAAATTTCAGTGCACCTAATTAAGAAAATCCATTTGGGATTTGGCATAATTTGGACTTTCAGTTAAATGACAAAGAACTGGAAGTGTGCGCACTGCACTCAAATGTGCATACTTTACACAGAGAGGATGAACTCAACAACAAAAAAAAGTTACAAAAAAACCACTCAAACAAAAAACACATGAAAAAGAACCAACATTAAGAGGATCCGCCAACAAATAGGGATATTAATGTACAAAGAACATTTTTTTTTATTTATATGAAACAAAGCAAAAAAAAAAGTGCCTCTTAGCTGTAAATTTCCCCAAGGATTTCTTTTCCATATCTCAAAGCTACTCCCTGCCCCATGTTGTAGGGTTTGATGCATGAACACGGAGATGGATTAAAATAAAATTTGAACATAATTGCTTGTTGTTGAAATGAATCAGGTCGTTTATTCAAAAGGGAATGATGGGAATCATTGACATGCCGATTTATAGTGCCTCCTATATCTTAACTGAGCTGAATCTAAGCCTTGCTCCCTGCTCCAAACAAACACACCTTTTAAAAAAATGGGGTTTTAACTGTTTTCATCTGGCTGTGACGCCTGTAAAGCATGTCCACTGAAGACTTCGTGTGTGGGTCTTGAGCTCTCATGGGAAATCTAGTAGTTTGTTTGGCAGGAAACAGAAGGCGTAAACAAATGGAAGGCAGGGGAGGATTTACAGCTTCCCGATGCATACGTCTCTGTGGTGGGACAATCCCACCTGCTCTGCCATGGCTCATTCTGACAGGCCACAAAGAGGCAGTCATAGACACTAACCTGCTGTGTCTGTGAGTGCTGCGATGTACTGCTGCTCTTGTGTTATACAATGCAGAGGCAAAATGTACTAAAACTGCAGAATTACCTTCTATGTGGTAAATTCAGCTGAGGAAAAACATGGCTAGCTGAAAACAGCTGGTAGTGGATTTGTGCCAGCAATAAAAGTTGAAATAAATATCCAAAGTAGCCTTTTAATTTGTGTAACATGTATTTTGGGGGGATTTCCTCAGGATAAAAAGTAAGCCATCACCTTAGTTCAGTTGGCCATATCAGTAATTGGCTGTAAACCAATTTTGGAATCTTAACCATTCCCTTCTTTCCCATCTTGATCTGTCTGTCTACATGCCTAAATGCACTGAGTTGCTGCTGTGTGTTCAGTTGATTGTTTGTGTTAACCACCAGGTGAAGAGTACTATTTATCTGTGAATCACTCCTTATGCAGAAGGCTAAACTGATAAATCAATAAACAGAAATACTTTTACTTTTATCTACTTTTTACAAAGCAGCTCTCAAAGATAAAGCAAAAATATTAATACTAAACAACATGCACTGTGAATAATATGTGTTGTATTTCACATAAAATTAGTATGCAACCACTGATGCATTTAGTGTTTTATTATAGCCTCCCTTGACAATAAAGCAGGGTTATTGTATTGGATATAAGCAATGTATTACTGTAGGCTAATAAAATCCAAATTCATCTGCATTTTGACAGTTTGCCCTCCAGGAGAAGTACACTGGGCATACTGTAAGAAAAAAAAAAATCCATGATAATTATATTGCAATATTGGTTTTATTGCTACAGGATGTATCCCTACTATGCTGCTTTCTATAATTTTAATGCCTCACTGCATGATGAAGGGCAGAGTAAGCACATACTCACAAAGAAAACAGGCAAAACCAATGAAAGAGTCAACCTGTGTACTGTTTTTTGATATACAGTACTGTATAGAAAGACATGAACTCACGTTAATGATTTAAACATTAGCTTCACTGATGTGGCATACGTACTCTTCTTGTATTTCCACATCCCTCTAAATTCTCAACAGCTCTAAAAAGTCAGAGTCTAAACTGAATATTTATAAAAAAAAAATCTCCTGGCATGAGGAAAGTTTCCACCATTATTTCCTATCAATTTATCACTGTCAAAGCTCAATTAAAACAATGTCCAATGTTCAAACTCAATACATCTACTAGGTGACATAGGGCGAGAGGCAGGGTACACCCTGTACAGGTCGCCAGACAACATCCACACTCACATTCATGGGTTCTTTGGAATAAAAAATGAGCTTTCAGAAGCTGTAGTCTACTTGGGCATACTAATGATTCAATGCTGACATACTCCCTGAGACAACATTAACATGCTGATAATTATCAAGTGTAATCTTTAGCATGTCGCTAATTAGATCGGAGTACAAAGTACAAACAAAGCTGATGGCAAAGCTGCTGATTTTGCATGTATTTGGTTGTAAAGCAGAAAACATACCCTCACCGGTCACTTTGTTAGGTGCACACATTCAACTGTTCATTAATGCAGGAATCGAATCAGCCAATCACACGGCACTTTGAAGACAGGCTGGTTTGAGGATTTCAGAAAATGCTGATCTACCTGATGCATTTTTGATGTCAGAGTAGAATGGGCAGACTGCTTCAAACTGATAGGAAGGCAACAGAAACTCAAATAACCGCTCATTACAACCAAGATATGCAGAAGAGCATCTCTGAATATAATGTCAAACCTTGAAGCAGATGGGCTACAGCAGTAAAGACCATATTGGGTGCCACTCCTGTCACCCAAGAACACAAAACTGAGGCTGCAATTTGCACGGGCTCACTTGTGGACAATGGGAGATTGAAAAATGTTGCCTGGGCTGATGAGTCTCTGCTGACATTTAGATAGCAGGGTTTGAATTTGGTGTAAACAACATGAAAGCATGGATCTAGCCCGTTTTCTATTGAAGATTGAAAGCAGGATGGCCGCTGGTGGTGTAATGGTGTAGGGAATATTTTCTTGGCACACTTTGGACCCCTATAGTACCAACTGAACATTTAAACACCATATATGCTACCTGAGTATTGCTGCTGACCATGTCCACCTCTTTATGACCGCAGTATCCCCAATATCAGGGAAAACCTTTAACTTCCTGATGTGATAGTGTCAACCAGTCCACAGAGTCTGCTGTGGATAAAAAAAAAAGTGGATCAGAGGAGCACTTCGCTATCTTTATACTCAAGATTTCCAGGCTTGGGAAAACACTCTGCACAATTTTCGGTCTCTCACACTTGATTTATTTTGTGTCTGGAGATGCTGGTGAATCACAGAGGGAAACATCTCTGAGGCACCAATCGGTTCTCTAAAGCCAAACATTGTCTTTCAGGTCACCAGCTGGGCTATGGGCATTAGCATGCCTCTTGCTTGGGTTCCCATTTGTACAGGAAAAAAGGAGGGAAGTTCAGTGTAACCAAATACATTGCAAGACTTCATTTCTGATCCCAGCATCCATCCTTCTGAAACTGTTCAACTGTATTGCACATAAAGTTCTCTGTACAATAGAATTTACTGTCATTATTCTGGTCTAAGGATTGAAGAAGTATAAAATCCATCCCACATTCTGTTTGGAGGCGTGTTAATAAAAGAATGCAACATTTTCAATATTGCTGATAATGCCTGTAGGAAATCATAAAGAATGTATTTCTGATTTGGCCGGGATTCATATATTCAATTTTCATTTGGATCAACGATGATGTCATTTTTAAAATTCGATCTTGCATGGGCTGGTTAGCTCCACAGTGCACGTGCAGCACAGCACATGGCTCTGCCTAGCTAAAAGCAAACTGGAAGTGCGGTTTGGTAGGGCATTACGCCTGTCATAATTGTATCCACTGTCTGAGGTCGCAGAAGGCCAGCAAGTATTGCTCTGAATGTGTATTACTGATGAAACCATGTGGAATGAGAGAAGCCCATTACAGCAAGACCCAGACAAGAGTGAAAAATGAAATGGCTTTTCAAAAACTGGGCCGCTCTAACGTTTTGTTTTTTTTTTTTGCCAGCATATAGCAGCAGAGTAACTGTGTCAGGTGTAGTAGGGGGAGCCGGTCAGGAAGTGGGTGGCTCAACAGGCTCAGGAAAGATGGAATGATATGACAGCAAGGTGTAATTTCCTGGGAGTCCCCCAGAGAATCTGGTCCTCTGGATGGGAATTGTCACAAATTGCAGATGCACTTTCTCACTCGCTCTCGCTCGCTCTGTGTCTCTCACACACACACGTACACACACACAACCAGATTTCTGCTTCGCATTTTTTTTTTTTTAACAATGTGGTAGTAATTGGCTCCAGCAGCAGCCACAGATGCTGGTTGGGAGAAATGGGGCAAATAAAACAAATCTAATTGCAAATAAGTTACCTGGAGAGTTCAGTTAGATATTCTCCTCTAGGGCTTCCAAGAAAGGAAAAAAATAAAACATGGGGGTAAAAAGCTACACCTGCTGTGATACACACAGCACTCCACCTGCCACACCTGTTGGGCTAATTGGATTTTGTGATATGCAGTGAACACAGTGTTGAATCAGATCATCTGCATCACACAGTCATTATATTTTTTTAATTTTCAAATTATTTTCCAGGCCTGAAGAGGGCAGACGAGTCTTCCTTTAAACATGGAGGGTGGTAGTTTTTTTTTTTTTAATCAAATCCTCAGTGTCTTACCCCCAGATGTGACTGCAGACATTTGTGAATTTGTACAATATTTATAAAACAGAATCAGTTTCATGATGAGCCAGGTATATGATGACCTCATTTCTTTTCCTCAGCTCTATAAATTAAAAACAGCTCTATAATTTACTTATTTAGAAAATTGAACATGTGTAGCTCTGCACCAAAGCCACATAAACATATGCACAACTCCATGTATAGGGCTTGGCAAACATGCTTCTATCAGATCCATTAGTTCCACCAATGTAACAGTGACAATAGCGCGATAACTGCCCAGCAGGCAACAGCAATCAGGCGAAATAGAAGTGTATTTCTCTGTGATGTAAGCTATAAAAGGCATCCATCCAAATAAGTGTGTGTGTGTGTGTGTGTCTGTGTGTGTGTGTGTGTGTGTACAGACAAAAGGCAACAGTGTGGCACATGGCTGGAGAGCAAAGAAAACACCTGTCTCCTTATCTTTATGATACTGTGGCCCTGGTGCTTCACATGGATGAGGCTTTTACTAAAGTGGAAGTTCCTCTCAGCTGCATCCTTTTGTTCTCTGTCCAGAAAAGTGTAAGCTAACAGCAGCTACAGGGCCATGAAGAAGTATTTACTCCTTTCTCGATTTCTTAGTTTGTTTGTTTTTTTGTATATTTGTCGCACTTAAATGTTTCAGATCATCAAACACATTTTAAAGATAAATTGTGTAAATTCAAAATGCAGTTTTCAAATCATTTAATTTATTAAGGAACAAAAAACTATCCAAGCCTACCTGCCATTCAGAGGTGGCCTTGCTGGTGTGTTTCATTGTTCTGTTGCATAATCCAAGTGCAGCACGAACTGCTGGCCGGACATCCTCCTTCAGGATTTTCTGGTAAAGCGCAGAGTTCATGGTGCCATCAATTACAGCAAGTTGTCCAGATCCTGAAGCAACAAAGCCACCCTAGACCATCACATTACCACCCCCATGTTTGAGTCTTATGAAATGCTGTGTTAGTTTAGTCCACAGAATATTTTCCCAAAAGTCTTGGGGATCGCCAAGATGTTTTGTGGCAGCCTTTGTGGTCAGCAGTGGTTTTCTCCCTGGAACTTTCCCATTGATGCCATTTTTGCCCAGTCGCCTTCTTATTGTTGAATCATGAACTCTGACCTTAACTGAGGCAAGTGAGGCCTGCAGTTCTTTAGATGTTGTTCTGGGTTCTTTTGTGACATGCTGGATGAGTTGTTGATGCGTTCTTGGAGTCATTTTGGTAGGCCGGCCAGACGATTTTCTACTGTTTTCGCCATTTGTGGATAATCCCCTTGTTAAAGTTTTTGTATTTTGCTTTTAGTTATAGTTATTGTACTTCATTCTAGTTTCCCTTTGTTCTTGTCTTCCCCATGTCTTGGCCCATTGTCACGTGTTTTGTGTTTAGTTTCACTTCCTGTTGTTTTCCTGTATGTTGTGTGTAACTTGTAACCTTAAGGTCCTGATAGCTTTAGAGTTTAGTTCTCCCCTTTTGTGTAGCGTCTGTTGTCCTCCAGTATGCTTGTCTCCTCAGGTGTTAAGTCTATGTTTCTGTCTTGTTATTCATTTCCCGTTTTATTTTGACAGTTCCTTGTCCTGTGTGCTTTGTGTTCAGTTTTACTTCCTTTGTGTCATTTTGTTCACCTGTGCCTCGTTTTCCCCAGCTGTCTCTCTTTCCCTGATTACCTGGCATGTGTGTATTTAAAGTCTAAGTGTTCTTTAGTTCATTGTTGCGTTGTCGTTAGTTCTCCTGTAAGCTGTGTACTCTTTCCAGTGTTTTTCCCTTTTGTTATCAAGGCCTTTGTATTTTGGGATTTTCACCTTGACACTGGGATTTTGTATTTTGTAAATTCAAGCATTAAAGCTTAAGTTAAATCTCCACGTGTCCTGCAATTGGGTCCAACCCTGCCTGCCACACAGCTTTTTCACAGCACTTTATGTGCACTCTGTATATGGACATTTCATGAGAATGCTACGGGAACAGAAAACATTCTTACTGGGTTCAGTACTGCAGCCTAGAAATGTACTGCTGGAAACAAAGTATTTTTAGGATTTTCTGTTCATGAACTATAGATTTTGCTGAATGACAAACATTTAATAACTGTCTCTTTCAATAAAAACTTGCTGGAAACTGGAAACAGGAAATGACCATCATTAAAGAAAAATCCTCCCTTGACTTATGGTCTTTTTATAGAAAACTGTCGTTGCGGTGAAAAAACATTATTACAGGAAAAATAGAATGTAATTCTCCTTCAGTAATATAACAACAATAAACTGTTTTCCCACTGTATCACACTTAATCACATTTATGTATGGTTAAATCCAGTTGTGGGGGGCAGATGGATGTCATTACTTTGTGGTCACCAGCTCCATCGCTCTCACTGTAATACTCTAGTGTAATCATCTCTCTTAGTACAGTAATGTTGCAATATCTTTGATAAACAATGATATGACTCACATGAGATGATACATTTTGGGGTTGTGAAGCAAGAGAGTCTCGTCCCAGACAAAATAATAGCACTGGATGCTGCTCTGTACTCCCTTTCATAGTGGAAATGAAAATGAATCAGGGCAAAAGATAAAAGCCTGACAAGCACCACAGTCAATCCCTCAGTTTAACAGCCAGAGAATTCACTACTGAACAAATGAAAGTGGGCTGCTGGGAAGAGGGAAATAGCATTATTGTGAAAAGGGATGGCATTGTGTGAGCAGTTTGTGCATCTTTGCTGCCACTCACACTTTTTCATTCAGAGAAGGAAAGAAAAAGGAGTTGTGCATGTGTTTGGAGGATATGGCTTTGAACACAGAGAGGTCATGTCATCTTCAGACCTCAAAGAGGGCAGATTTGACTGAACAAACTGCCCTAACTCTCTGACATCTGAGTGGAATCATTCTATTATTCATTGCAGCTCAGTGAGTGTGTACAGATGTGCTTGTCACTGATGGAGAGACTTATAATCAGTAAGCAAGTCTAGCATCAGCATTTCGCAAAAGACGTGTTGCTGTCTCTTGGGCTGCTGACCTAATCGCTGGAGCTAGCAATGAGAGGACTAATCCATCAACGTGACACCTTCAGTCCCCAGTGCCCACCACCTTCACCAAAAACCTCTTACACACCTACAGTAGTGGACATCAATGAGCAGCGACACCAGCATACAGAATCTGAACCAATTTCTCAAGGTCAGAATGGGTAAAAAGATTTCTGCTTAGGTATAATGTTTTTTCCTCTAATCAGAGCACCACCTGTTCACAAATCTCATCACAAGCCCCCATATGGAGGAGGCCCCTGGATGACTCACCTGCTCACACAGAACACCGCCTTGAACACAGATCTAATCAGGAGGTGTACCCATCACTGCCTTTCAGCTATGAAAATTTAAACAAGATTCAAGTGGTCTGAGGCGAGGAGACAGGAGAAAAGAAAAGAAATGGGATGAAGAGATGCTGCAAGGAAATGAGAACGATGTGCATGACGATGCAAGATCCACGGCTCACTGTCTGCATATCCCCGGGGCTCAGGTAGGAGCAGCCAGGATTGAAAATTTACTTAAAGACACCAAGAAATAATCAATTTTTTTAATCTTTAATAATTCTTAATTCAAAAGGGTCTGAAAATTTTTACTTTCTCTTCCTCTTTCTCTTAAAATTAATGGCAAAATATGCACAGCGTTGTCTTTATGATGAAAGTTGATGGATTTTTTTTTTTATGTCTGATGGTTTTTTTTGAATTTTTTAGATACTGTAAATGGAGTAAATGTTCTTGGCTCAGTATCAGTTTTATCTTCGTTCTTCAACTTCTCAACTTCAGGTCCTTGTTTTCTTTTGTGAGTCTTTTGCAGCTAAATTAGGTAAACATCCCCATGTGACACTCAGGGTGTAGATGTGAGAGTGAGTGTGAATGGTTATCTGCCTCTCTGTGTTAACCCTGTGTTACATCTGCAACCTGTCTAAAGCGTACATCAGATCTTGTCCTGTGACGGCTGGGATAAGCTCCAGCCTCCCTGTGAACCCAAGTTAAGAAAATTGATCAATAACAGAATGAGCACCAATTTATCATTATTATTTTTTGTGTGTGTCTGCGTATAAAATCTTCAGGTCCATCTCATTAATGCCTGGTGACTGTCGCTGGTCTCAGCACATCCTTGAGACAACAGAAGGATTAATGGGCAGTAAGCCTGGCTGCTGATATTAAGTTCAAACAGAGATGACTGGATTCATCCCTCAAGGGACCTCCTAATGATGGACATTAAAAATAATTAACAAAGACAAAACAGTCCTGCTTGAAATCAGCCCATGTTACTATGTGAACTGCAGTGATGCTATTCAGGTTTGATTATCATAATTGGCGTGGCAGATATGATATGTTAAACATCCTTAAAACAGTTTCAGGATGTTGTGGGTGCTGCTTAGCATTCATTGCGGATTGGTAAAGTATGATTTGAATTTCATAAGAGGTTGCACATTCTTTTAATAAGTAAAGATTAAATCTGGCAGCTGTCAGGTGCATTTGCATCGTCTGCATTTAGGCCAACAAACCATAAGTTATGGCTTTGCATTTGGATGCTGCAGCTTTACAATTTCTTGGAGAAGTTTTTTTTTTTTAAACCCAGGACATAACAATAAATAACTCATAACACATCATCTAATAGTTCAGTTTAGATTGCAGAATTCATTTAAATTAGCGCTAATAATACATACAGTGTTTTGTATTTTGCATACTTATTTTTCATTTTTTAACCTAGAGGGTATTTCATGAATTCTCTTTAGTTTTATCATTTTAATGTTACAAAAATGTAATAACACTGTTTCTCCAGTATAATAAACAATTTTATTTGGTTTGTTGTATTTTTATTCAATTAACCTCCAGGATTAAGGTCTGTGTAAGTGATATATATATGTAAGTGATATATAATAGATTTCTTGAATTATATATATATATATATACACAAAACCTGACATTAAATTAGCTAGAATCAGTGGATTTTTGCTGAAATAAAACCTGCATATTCTAATTTCACAGCAGACCACATCAAACAGAAAAAGTAGAGTGCAACTAGAGAAGATGGGCTTACAGAAGTGGTTTGTGTGACTCTCACAACATAAAATTTACAGGCCACTGGGGAGTGTTAATCAAAGTTACATGTCCAGTGGACAGCAGCTTCATATTTCCTTAAAGCCTCTTTGCAGATCCCACACTGTGTATGAATGTCAGAGACATCAGTCTGCTTTGCTCTGGGGAGGAGTGGGACGCTGCAAGAGGTGCAGAGGATCTCTGCTGAAGTTCTGTACCAGTGACAGAGAGAGAGAATGGGAGGGGTGGAAACCAGAGAGGGCTCCTTTTCCTCCTCTGGGTCCCAAAATAAAGGATGTATTGGCACTAGCAAGCTGCAGACCCCCTCAGATAATTAAAAGTGAGGTATAAATCAGTGTGTAAGCAGTAATCACACAGGCTCCTGCCAGCTCCCCACAACGATCATAAATCTAAAGGAAAACAAAGCTTCAGCACTAACAAAGGCTGCGCAGTCCCCATTGATTTGGGGTTGGATATGCATTTCATAGAAACCACAGTGCCCCTCTGTTACTGAAATAATAGATCTGTAACACTGGGGTCACGGTTTCTACATTTAAATTTATTTAAATGGATCAAGTAGCAAGTCAACGCTCTTGTACGTGACCACTGATTAATTTCACTTCTAACATTGCGTGTGAACTCCTAATCGCCTTTGCTTGTGTTAAATACATTTCTTGGAAAGAAGTGAAAAGGAGAAAAAACTGATGTTTTTGACAGGAAAAAGCAAAAGCCAGACGAACACAATGTTAGTCTTGTATCAGTGTGAGGATGGAGAGGTGGCTGAAGAACACCACATCATGCATATATTGATTTGTAAAAGAAAAAAAAAATAGTGAAAAGTGTGAAAAATGAAAAGAAGTTATTGATCCTGACTGAAGTCACGCTGATTAAAGCCTGAGTGGAGAGGGTGGTCAATAACGGTGCACCAATGAATGCAACCTGATAAGGTCAGCAAGAGGTGGAGAAAAACAACTAAATGAAAACTCAAACCACTAATTTAATCAAATTTGCTTCTTTCATGTGCACAACAATGGAATTTCTATAAGTTGACGCCCCTAAGACAATATTGTGATCAAATGAAGTGAATCTAATGTTTCTTTGTTCTTTGATTTTACCTGTTACTGAAAGCGACTCAGTGACTAGGACCTCCGGGATCAGGATCAAAGCTAGCCTCATGTGTTGATCTGTCAACTGTTAAACACTACGCCTGAGGACTTATGCAGCTTATAGCGAAGAAATGACTCCCTCCTACCTCTGTCATGCAATGAAATCAAGATGAAAAGCTTAATACTTTGAAATCTCATGAAATGAGAGTCAGGAGTTGCAGGCAATATCTGGTGAGTTACTAACTGGAAAACAAGACCTTTAACAAGCAAGAGTCTCAACGTGATGAAAAATAATTAAAAGCCTTGTTTTAATAAGCTGGCTGTTTACGGTTTCTGGGATGTACAACAAGTAATTGGATCCATGACTTTATAAACCACACGACATAACCTCAAGCATTAGGCAAAGCTGGGTATTATTACAGCTAAACGGAGAAAAACACAGGAAAACCTTCACATCTTAGACCACTTGGCAATAAAGCAGAGATGGATTATAGCACATTTGAGCTATCAGAACAAACATGTTGTGTACTTATCCCCCTGCTAATCTACAGGGATCAAAGCTTGTTACTGAGATTACCTGCTAATCAGCAAAAAAGGAAAAAAAAAAAATCTCAAGTGGAGCCAACAGACGATGATTTTATTCAGTGGTGTGTTCGAGACCTCATGTGATCAATAAGCCAGTAAGCGCACATTTAAATCACAGCGCCCCCTGTTCTTGAGTAAACATCTAAGTGAATGGGAAGACCAACAATGGTAAAGTCAGTGTTTTCTCAGTCAGGCCTACGATTTTAAACAATAATGACTTTTTAATGTGGACCTGTGATTACACTGTCATGGTGAGATATGGGTCTTCTTGACTGCATTGGAAATGAGGGCCTAAAGGTGAATTACTACTCCAGCATAGATTACAGCACTGCACCAGGTAAGGCAATCTTCATAAATTCAAATCTAATCTTAAGAGAGCCAGCAGTGTCAGCCCTCTGGAGAAGGACTTCACTGACAGGACGCATGGCCAGAGGAAACAATGCCGACACTCATTCTCTACTTAAGTAAGCGAAAAGAAGGTAACAAACTGCTGAAACAGGCTGACATTTTTATGAATGTATGATTGCTATCAAGATGAGGAACGTCTCAAAAAGGAAGGGAAACCAGTTTAAGGATATACAGAAAATTTACATTTTCTGCCTAAAAATCCTTGACCACCATACATCTTTGTGTATTTTTTTGCTGTAACGAATGGCAGACAATGACAGAGATAACTTAATGAGCAACTGGGAGTCAGTTCTCAGCATTCATTATTAATCAGTTTTCAGTAATTGTCCAGAATTATTTGTTGTTCCTTATTACCCAGAATAGGTGTCAATCATCACAGGGATGTGACTTTGTCAGGGGCTGCAGCTCTGGTTTATCTATTCCCTGCCTGCAACTACAAGTGATCACAGTTTGATGGCTCGAGCCGTGCTGCTCACAGGGATATTTCTTACTCAAGTAACAATGCTGTGCCCGTGGAGCACTGCTGTTATGATAGCGCAGTTCTTATTAGCAGCGGATATGTCAACAGCATTCTTATCATTAAGTCAACAGCAATGATATCTTTGCAAATATGTGTGGAACAGCGCTATGGTTTCCAACACCTCCCTCCACAGCTTTTATTCTCAATACCCACTTCACATTTAGCACTAAAAGGAAAACATACTTTAGGATACACAGGCAGCAGCCATTGGAAATTTAGTGTACTGAAATAATATAATATAATGGCAGTTTAAAGGCACATAGCAATATTACATGAGGCCTTGTTTGACATCTGGAAATTGACTTGTTATCTAACCTTCTTGGAAAGATTTCCACTTGGTTCTTGCTGCTAATTGAATATGAATCTATGCACACCTTTCCCTTAAGAAGGTGTATCTATTATAAATTACCCTTTACTCCACTGATACATCATGCATTAACCTTTGCCAGCTGACAAGTCATTAACTGGCCTTGTTAACTGGGATGCATCGGGAGTCTGAGTTGCATTTACCAACCTTTAAATTCCAATATGACTTCAAATCCTTGAGGGACTGTTTCATTGGCTCCACCATACGAAGGAGTATTAGGGCCACATTGAGAAAAAAAAATGAATTGTGCATTTTGAGAATAAAGTAAAAATTTCAAGAAAAAATTCAAAATACTATTTTGAGAATAAAGTCGAAGTCATTATTTCAAGTCAAATAATGGCCACAGCTGCTATACCCTCTACAAAATGCCTTGTGTAGATGAAACAACTTGATCAGCTGTCTTAGGTGCTCGACACACGGGGAGTGACGTCGCTCCCTCTCCATTCATTTCCTGTGGAACATAGGTGGCCTCATTGCACATATTCCATAGGAAATGAATGGAGAGCAGACGACGTCGCTCCCCGTGTGTCGAGCCCCTTAGTGTGTCTTGTGATTCTGCAAATCCCCTCTGTACTGCACAAAGGTGCAATCATTGAAGTCCTTGCATCTGACCATTGCCAGTTTGTGTGGTTTTTCCTTCTGAGCCGATGCAGCTTTCTGCACCATCTCGTTAACATTCTCATAGTTATCATAACATCGTGTTTGTGCACTAAAAGGGAGTTCCTTGTTACTAAAAGTATAGTTTCTATCACTCATAATACAAGACATTCTGGAGTTTATAGCAGATGTGGCGTGGCAGGTGTTTGATTTGAATTTGCACATTTTGACTTTTTTCTCGGAATTTTGACTTTCTTCTCGAAATAGTATTTTGACTTTTTTTCTCGAATTTTCAACTTTATTCTCAAAATAGAATTTTGACTTTTTTCTTGAAATTTTGACTTTATTCTCAAAATAGAATTTCGACTTTTCTCGAAATAGAATTTCGACTTTATTCTCGAAATTTTGACTTTATTCTCGAAATAGAATTTCGACTTTTTTCTTAAAATATCGACTTTTTTCTTGAAATTTCAACTTTATTCCCAAAATTTTGACTTTATTCTCAAAATGCACAATTTTTTTTTTTCACACTGTGGCCCTAATACTCCTTCGTACCACCAGGTGCTGGACACATTAGGAAATGAAAGTAGTTAGGGGATTTTTGGCACTTTCAGTGGCTCCTGGTCAAAGAAAGGCATATATTTCTAAACCCCCCACCCCACCCCGTGACACTGAATCAGTAAAAGGTCAAAGCCCCCTCAGCGTGCCACTGAGCTGGCAGAGGAAACTGCATCACCAGCTTTCATGCCTCACCGCTTCTCTACCATGTTCTCCCCGAGCAAACAAATACATTTGCATGTCATTCCCACCATGCATATGAACTCAGAAATCACAAAGGAGACTACACAGTGGTGAATTACTGCATTGTAGTGTGTTTGCGTGTTCGTGCACGTCTGCAAAGTTAAAACAAACGGATATTAGAAAGAGATTAAAATAGATGAGTGAATCTGGGATTTTCACACATCCACTGCACAGAGCTGCACCCAAAGTGCTCCCTCTTTCCATGTTAAGGTATATTGGAGGAAAGCATTTGGAGAATAGGGAATAAAGAGCAGCTCAGTGAAAATGCATCTCGTTTGACTCCCTCAAGCCCTAGCATGTCACCATTATCCTTCTTGTGTATGATTCTCTGATGCCTCATACGCTCTGGAAAAGTGCTTCTCTCATTAAAAAACAATGTGATATCTCCAATTTCTAATTAAATAGGACATTATCTCAAAGACAAGCTGGAGTGGAATGAGGCCCTTAAACGAGTTATGAAAAAGACTAGCTGCTCATTGCCTAATCATGCTTATGTTGATCTCAATGGTGTCTATGCACTCAGCTGATACTCAGGAATAAAGCAGGGTTATTACACAGCTTATCTATCTAACAGAATGGTTTTGTTTTCTCAAGATCTATTAGTAATTTGAGAGGTGCTTCTTCGCAGAAGATAAAGCCCATGTGGTTTGTGGCATTTGATGGAAAATGAGCCTGGTATAAATAGGTCTTTGTTTTTTTTTTCCTCTGCTACTCAAGTGAGTTTCAGCTTTACATGGTTTCATAAAACAGTGAGTGGGTTTTTGACACAGCTCATCTTTCACATGTATAAAATTAATGAATGGCAGGAAAAAAAATAGCCTGTCACCTTTACTTAAAAGTGGAAAACGAAACGAAATTATTCTAGCAAAACAGCTTAGAGTGGAATGGACACTTCACTACAATAAAATACAGGGCACAGTACTGTGTGAGTCAGATCTCACATCAAAAATGTACCAAAAGCAAAAGCGAGCTTTACGCCGGGTTTTCTTCCACATCCTCATCTATTATTGATTTAATCTTTGTAAAAGTATATAAATGTGTGTCAGTCTATTCACACAGGCATCTCAATGATGTCATTTGTTTCTAGCATACAACCTGCTGTTTTCTGGAAGCAGGTGGCATTTACTAGTTTTCCAGGACAGTGCCCTAACACACTGTGGAAGGAGCATCCTGTTGCCACTGCCTCTGCCCCGCTGACAGCATGAGCAGCTCACTGGCCCGAATATTTTTTACGAACACTAAGTGTTTCTCTGTCAGCTCGTATCACGTGCATGCAACATGATGACCATTCCTCTGTGTGTGTGTACAGCATGTGTGTTTGTTTGTATGAGTCTGGGTGTGTGTGTGTGTGTGTGTGTGTGTGTGTGTATGTTACTAAGCAGAGAAGACTAGTAGCAATAGGTTAAATCATAATCTTAGAAAGTTAGAAAGACCAACAGGAAAGCACAGGTACAACAGTGACATGCTGATATTTACTACTTGCTTAATCATGTTAAAAGGCATCCTTCAGCATGTGAGACAATTAAATGTATTTTGTGTAAGTCAAATCCTATTGTAATTAATATATATATATATATATATATATATATATATATATATATATATATATATATATATATATATATATATACATATATATATATATATATATATATAAATAAAATGTTAAAACATGCCATAAAAAGCTCTTCCGATATGGCTTAGTGATGTGAGGGAAGCAAGTGTATCCCCTTCACCAACATTAAATTGCCCCATCTAGCATGCATCAGTGATTTAATGCTCTATAAAAAGAATAACTACCCTAAAAGGCACCTTTCCTGTCTCTGTGCCACAGAGCCACGATGGCACTGCATTTCCTGGCCAGTGTGCCATTTATGAAAAGATGACAAGGACACAGCCCAAATGACCAGCACCAGGGCTGTCTGAACCTGATAAAGACACATAATTACACAGCCTCATTTATCTCTCAGGGTCAGTCCCATCGCTACCCGATAGGAACTTTCATGCTCAAAAACTGACTTCAATTTCAGATAACACTGTCTCCAGCATTTCATTCAGCAGCTCGCTTACTGTAGATGTGTACTGCAATGAACCCGGAAAATAATGTGCTAAATGACGAAGTGGTTTCATGCTGTCACACAGGCTAATGTCCTGAAAGATCAGGAGAGCTCGGCAATGTCATCATCCCTGCTAATATTCTTCCTGGTTTCATTTGTTACAGGTGTAAAATCAACTGACTGTTATTGCTGTATTACGGCGACATGCACATGGAAACACCATAGTTACAAAGACTCAAATTCATAGTAGCTATAAAAAGACAGCAGTAACTAGAAACACTTGCAGTTTGAGGTTTAACACAAGGATACAATGCAGTGACTTCTTTTTAATAAACACTTTGTTGTGGTTTTAGACTTCTCAGTTCACCAGACAAATCTGACATGAAACAGGGGGTTCTGTAACAGAAAAACAGAAAGGAGCCAGCATTTTTTTTCAAAGAACTAAATGCTGAATGAGGGATTGCACTGAACCACAGAAGTTGAACAAAGGTTAACCCAGATGTGAAAAATAAATCCAGAGTGAAAGTGCCATCTAATTTTGGCCTTCATGACAAATGTTCAGTGATGATTTTTTAATTATTTTTTTTTAGAATGCATCTGTTAACATTTTATTTAGGCTGACAATTATGCATAATAAAGGATGTAGTGGCTAAGAGAGAAAGGTGAATGCCAGCACAGGCTGCTGTAGCCAGTGGTCTGCTAAGCCTCACCACATCTTCAGTCACTGACCTCTTGACTGTGCTTGCAGTGTTGGTACATTTATTAACACTTTTAATGGGATTATATGATAAATAATAATGCCTGATGAACCTATGAACCACTCATACAGTCTATAGATGCATCTTAACAACCAAGGGCAGTACCTAATAACTTAGCCCACCAGGTCCATGTTCAAATGTGGTTAGTAAAACACACGTACACACACACACACACACACACACACACACACACACACACACACACACACACACACACACACACACACACACACACACACACACGCACGAACACACACACAATGGCACTAGCCAAAATAATAACCCTGTGGCTTCTAAACCAGTTGTACTGCAGGGTGGCTATGAATTCAAGACTTATAACTTTTAAATTATTGACCATAACATATGAGGAAAAATGAAATTGGCAAGGGAAACATAAACCAGCATCTCTCTGGTTTGGTCTTTAGTTGCTTTTTTTTTTTTTTAGATTCTCAGAAGTGAGCCAGTTGAAAAGCAATAATAAGAACATATATTGCATTGACTGAGCTCAGATATTGGTAGGAAAAATGGTGGCAGGCCTCAGCCACCATTATAAGGTGTCACAACACCCTCTATAGAGTGTGAACGTTTAAATTTCCTCTCAGGTCCCCATACGTCTACTGGTGTTTCACTGCTGTCCCTGAGGCAGAGACTTTGAGGCCCACAAGTTGCAGAATGGCGCTGGATACATCCTTGACCAGATGACCCTAAGTGTCTCTTTAAATGTCACAGATTTAGATGGAAATGTACACTACAGAGTAGCAAACTGGTGAGTAATGTTAGCAGATAACTGACATGTAAGCACTGCTGCACAATATTCATAATATTTAGATAAACCATGGCTAAGAAGCTGCATTTTGTTTGAGAAAATAGCTTCTAATATTTAGATTTAGCAATGGGAAACTTTAAAATAATGTGGAGCATGCATGGAGGAAATATATTGATAAACTGTTACCGAGTAGTAACTTCTAAGTTTCCAAAATCATGACCCACATCGTAAATTTCTCCAAAGCTGCAATTTATATTCATAGACCTTTAAAATGTCAGCTCCACCTCAGGAGGCAGATATTCAAGTCTTATGAAGTCTTGGGGTGCGGGATCTCTTTACAGATTTTATTTGACAAAGGGATTATTGTAAAAATATGACTTAGAAGGAACAGCTGCCTAAAGTCAGGTTTAAACCCAATTTCTAAGGCACACAGGTAAAATTTTGACTTTTAAACAGTGTGAACATAATATTTCGATGTCTGCTGACTTCATGAACCTTGGATCAGCAAATGGCTTTGACACAAATAGTGCAGCTGTCTGTGAGAAAACACCCCAAACTTAAAATGCACTCTCTGCATTGACATTTGAGAGCTCATAAAACATGCAGCTATTACAGTAGCACTTTTGAGCTCACTTGTGTAGCACCTTTGAATGCATTACCATACCAACTTAACACCTTGTATCTGACTACTGATGACATGAAATGAAACAAAACGGGGATCTACTTCACATAAACAGGAAGCTCATCCTACACCATCAATTATGCAACCAATGCCCGATGCCGCGGCAACACACCGGAATTTGCTCCAGGTGAGAGGTGGTGGGCGTGTGAAGGTGCTTCTGTAACTCTCTATGAATATTATTATTCAGATCATCTACTTTGGCATGCAGCTAAAGCAGCACTACAGTGATAATCATTGCTTTCACTGTAATAATATTAACCATGCTGTGACTTTGCAAACATGTTTTGCCTTTTTGCGTATTGCCATATTCATCCACGTATGAATAATCAAGGCAACCCTGAGGTAGGATAATGTGAAGCTGTGAATGTGTATTTAATATAAATGCAGTCATGGTTGGTAGTTTTCTAACTTAAAGGAATAAACTTGGAGACAATGAAAATTTCTGATAAACTCACTAAACTCACCCTGTACTTTGTCATATAGTAACACCACAGTCTCAATGTCAAGGTTGACTTTTTCTTTTTTCTTTTCATCACCTTGTGTGTAAAAAATTCTGAAAAGTACTGTTTCAGATACACAAGACATTGCTTACTAATATTATACATTACTGCACTACCAGTTCCACCCCAAACACTCAATTTTCAATTCTCAGACACGGCGTTGTTTCAGCGGTCGCAGTAATGGGTGTTTTTACAGTAGGTCATGGATGAATCAGATTGGAGTGACAGTGTGAGATACCACTGTATGTGTGAAATGAAATGGAGGTGGATTGCGGCGCTATCTGTGATAGATTAACAGGAAGTGGAGGTAGACTGCTACACTTGTGTCTGGGACAGTCAGGTGTGAAATTAAACAGGACACGGACACGGCCGAGGATTGTGCGGTACAAAATGGATCGTCCCTGCTGCATGTATAATTGATGCGACATTTTTAAGAGTGCGAATTCAAATATGGAAAAATGTTGTGTGCGATAAGATAAGCGCTGGCTTCAGCCACACCTCTTCAGCCCACACTATAATCCAACTGTGTTTTGGAAATAAGAGGGCCAATTTGAAGTTGTTTAAGCACTTGGGTGCATTTTTTGCCTTTGGTTTTAGATTATGTGCAATCAATACGCATATAAGTTCTGTGTGTACATTAACTTTATTTATTAACACATTTTTAGTTTACTTTATTTAATGTAAACATGCTACTTGAGAATGGATGGATGGATGCTACTCAATAAAGTGTATAGCCCATCAAATTCCTGTGAGTATGATGAAAAGGTGAATTGTAGTAAAATAAGAAATCTTGTGGCCAAGGTTTATAAGATGTACAAAAAACAATTTTCTTTTTTGACAAAACGGAGATGGGAAAACATGCTTCCACTTTCAAGCCAATTAGATCAACTCACTGATCCCAGCCTTGGGAAATGAGAGAAATGGGAAAATTGGATTTATGTGCTTATAGCCACTGGTTGCTAGCACAGCAGATGAGGGGAGATAAGGAGGAGAAAAATCACAGAGGAAAATGAATGTAATCCAAAACAAAATGTAGGTGAAGATACAAGTCAGCTGTCAGTAGGGAGACACATTCCCCAAAAGCAACAATCACAATCCATATATCATACTTCCATGAACCTGTGTGTGTGTGTGTGTGTGTGTGCTGCCATCAGTGTGTGTGTGTGTTTAAAGGGGTGTGTGAATGCAGAGCATACTGAATTATTGAGTTGAATTTTCACGGACTGAAGGTCAGCGAGGGAGGGGGAAACCACGCCTGATGAAAAATGCATGTTTTCTTATTGTCTACCATGCCAAGTGCTGATATATCAAAAACTGCAGAGATGATTATTATCCGAGTCAACGCTACCAAAATTGTCTCGCATTAAGGAATCAACAGCAAATATGAGCAACAGGATTGTAACAGAGAGCTCCAGCTTGAGACAAAATGATACTTCAGAATAATCACATGCATGTTGGGACTGGTTGGTATTACCTACTAAAAATATATGATCATTAAGTATAACTGTGATTTCATTCTCCATTTGCTCATCATAACTGATGTTTAAGGAGCTACGGAGATTTATACAACCTTTGTGCAATGAAACTTTATTCCACTAACAAAGATTTTTCAACCAGAAGAAATCCACTGTGGACTAATTGGATTATCAGTGGAGAATTAAAAAATGATCTCACAGCTTTGCTAGCAGTCCTCTTAATGAGCTCTGTACTCATAAATGTAGCACTGGCCTTCTCTTATGGCCTAACTGATATTTCATTAAAACCTTTCTATTTATGACCTTAATGGCTTTTCCCTATCACAGTACATGGCAGGGGTGTAAGCAGGACTAGCCGAACGTTCCTATTCAATATATTGTCAGTTTCAGTATGGTTGTAGGATGTGATCTAATAAAACAAGCGAGATTTATTTCTTTACCCTTTTGGATACTGGTTTACAAGAACATGCAGTCATTAAACAGATCTGGATGTCCCTGTACTTTAAACACACGTGCAGACACACACACATTTACAGTGTGTGCACATTTTATTCTGGCTCTTAACAAGAGCAGAGAACTTGTTATTTAGAAGGTTTTGCACTTGCTTCTATATACAACTTGTATTTAGGTTTTCTTGCTTCAGCTCAAGTGGGGATGTGACTGTATCAAACTGTCATACTATGATTAGGTAGACAGAAATATAATGGTCAGCAACTTCCTATTATCAGCTAATATATATAGCTGGGCTACGCTCAGGCTAATTTCTGAAAATGGCAATAATCTCTTCGACTTTTTGGCCATTATAGTACAATATAGTAAAACCAGCGAAGAGGATAGATTTCAAATGGTTCACACTCTCGGGCTTCATTCATCAGTGCTTAATTTGATGTCATATATTTCCACCCTGGTTAGGAGCTTTGTCTGAACAAGTGATGGTCCCTGCTAGACATGACACCAGCTCCAGCTGCAGACCCCCCCCACACCGCCCCATCACTTCCTCTTTAAAGCTTGATGAATGCTAATGGTAGGCACAGCGCTCATACAGTGGAGACAGATGTAATTGTTGTGGTGCTGGATGGGGTGAGGGTTAGTGTGCAATGAAGGTTAACTGTTAAATTAGTTAATGGATTTATCCAGGCAGAAGGAATCTTCTCTCTTTCATCCTTCTGCACCTGTCCTGACTTGACAGTTTGTCAGACTTCTATTTCCATTCTCATTAGTTTCATTTGCTTTGGGGACAAAAATGTGTTACTTTTGTCTTAATTAGGTGGCCATGGCCAAAAGACTACAACTACATGTGCAAGTTGCCATGGCCTACTTGGCAGATACTTGTTTTAAGACCTTGATTCATTTTGCCTCACCTCAGACAAAGCCAGGGTTACGGAGATGCAGTCCGTCACGCAGTAACAAGCCCCAAACTAAAGATGTATCATTGCAAGCGGAGGTCAGTTATCTGACGACTTGCATATAAGCAAACCCCTATTTTGTTTGAACACAGAAGACTCATGAGCACGGTTGCTTGCAGGGAGTGTCCACAGTGGCATTACAGTAGGGAGTAGAGTGCAGAGCATGGCATGGTGGATTTGCTCTGATCAAAGGAAAGGGACTTTGATGAATGCTATTCATTAGGCACACCCGAGTGGATTTTAGGGAGAGGACTTAGAGACATCAAGGGGAAATCAGAGGAAGAAAAGAAAAGAGAGGAGGGATGGGGGAGAGAAAATAAGAAGTAGTATTGGAGGTTAACATGAATAATATTATGCAACAATATGGAAACACAGCTTCTCTACAGTAAAGTGAAGCTACGGAGTCTACTGTGAAGCGCTTCAGTTTCCAAATTGGCCACTGGGTGGAGACAGCCGTCTTATGAGTGAACGCTCCCTCTGCTCAATGCTTCATTTACAGTCCACACGTTACTCTGACCTGTAGCATTTCCAGTATTAATCTAAAATAAATGGGGTAGTGTGTCAACGCAAGGAATTATGTGTTAATCTGAGGGAATGAATAATGGGCAGCCATTAAAAAAAACAGCCACTCTTTGGGCAAAGCCTACTGCCCTACAAGTCCACCTGACTGATTGTTTTATGGATGGAGGCTGACACGCACAAAAAGGGGAATGACAGATGAAGTCATCCTCCTCTCATTAATATCTACAACTGGATGATGAGGTTAAACTATGAATCCTCCGTCTGTGCAGAAGCTGCTGATGCACAGTGGACATGTGGCATTATTTTGCAGGAAACTTTAGCTGTAAATGCTTTGATGGGGGTTCAGAGGCGGGTTTTCTATGACTGCCAGGAGAAAAGGATGCCAAACAACAATCTGTCTCCTGTTCTTGCAGCAGTAATGCGCAGCTTGATTGGGTATGCTGTCCGCCTACGTCTTTGCTGAAAAATATTGAGAGAGAACCAGATGTCACAAGAAGTTTTCTGAGACACTGGAGATTCAATTCTGGAGATAGGAATGTGATTTTCAAACCTATTGCTTGGAAATTAAATGGACTGTTATTTTAAGATTCTGCAGTCACAGACGCTTCTCCCATATAGTCAGCCAGCACAATTCAGTTTCACTCTATTCCCCAGGATAATCCAACTCAGCAGTTACGCTGCTTTCTAAGGAAGTCTATTGAGATATTTTTATATATATAAAAAACAACAAATCCCCAGAAGATCCAGAATAATTAAAAATACTTCAAAGACGGACATGCATTAAATAAATGTTCATTTGGCTTTTGTGAACATTCCAGTGTCCATCAGCTTTGTAATAGCTGAGTTCCTCTTGAAAGAAGACAAATATATTATTATGGGCCAGTTCCTCAGGCAGGCAGATTTGTAGTTTGAAAGCACAGACAGGCACAGAGAGATGTAGAGCTTGTCTGCTCAGTGTCCTCAAGAATGAAGATCTGATGAGGATGGGGAAGGTGTGAAATGTCTAATATCACACTCCTATGATATGCACTGGTCAGGTGATATTTTTACCTCACCGTGTGTCATTTTCATCTCTTTCTCCAACTCGCTCGGCTCAATATGGGGGAGTGTTAAGGAAACAGAGTGACAGGCAATTAGCTTCCCATGACTTCTACTAAATTACGTATCAATTAAGCGATAATGAGGAATTAGACTCATTCATATGTGGTGATGCAGGGGAAATTAATGCTGAGCAAGAGAGGATGCGGATTGCTGAAAGGCAGCAAATGATTATGGTGCAAAAGCTGCAGAAGTGAGTCGTAGTTTAGAATTTCAGAAAATTCATGATGAGTGATATTTGAATATCTGGTGTATAAAACAGGGATGTACTGTACATAAGGAGTTAAAAGGAGAAAATTAGCGTCCTTAGAAGCCACCTAATTTGCACCACAAAGGCTTTTGCTTTTGAGATGGATCCTTTATACGACAAAGAGGGAGGACCTGAGCCACCCTCATCGGATAACTCTGCACCTCTTCATTATTCTTTATACGCACAATTAATGGAGGGTCTCTTTTTCCCCCTCCCCCTTTTTTAAAGTCCATGTCACGAGTGATAAACTCCAGATGCAAAACGGTTTTGAAATCCGCTGAAGTGGTTTGAGGGACGGGGAGGGAGGGTCATAAACTGTGGAGATTTAAATTTGGATAGAAAATTAAGACAACTTGGGTGAAAGGGAGAAATAGAGACATCAAAAGAATGAGGGAGGAATAAAAAAAAAGAGGCTTGTTGTCTGGCTGCAGTTTTTGTGTTATGAAGGATTTTTGATTGACCGGTCCAGTGCTGTCTGATGGTGAACATGTTTAAACTTTCACCCACTCATACTCGATTCTCTTGGGTTTATTCTTGGTTTGTCACGCTATATCTGCATTTAAAATTGTAGACACACACATTACAAAGTTAAATGAATTGCATGTGAAATCTAGTCTGATTATATTTAGCAAAAAATGTTGCTCATAAAGGAGATTGAACATGGCAGACAATGAGGGTAAATTATGTGATTTAAAGTTTTTTTGTATTTTCCCACATTAGCCTTAAAGACTGAGCTTAAGCATCTAAATCAGATGATCTACATTAACCTGTACTGACAGCAGATCTTGTCATTGTATTTGCCTGGAACAGGAACGGCAGTCAGCATTTTCACTTAAAAGGAACACACTGGCATTTTGTAAAATGCACCACTTTGCCGTCTTTCCCAGAGTTAGATGTGAAGATCAATATCTATTTCATGTCAGTCAGTACAAAGAAAGACTCTGAGGCGTGTTTGGCCTAGCTTAGCACAAAGACTAAACTGTATGAAAACAGTTACTCAAGCTACATCAAAGGAGTCTTACAAAAACTTCAAAGTGTACAATATTTTGCATGTGCTGAGAAACAAAAACATGTTTTTCAACTGATGAAAAATGAAAAGTTTGTAAGATGGTTAAGAGTGAAGGTCATTGATGCTTACTGTACTGATCTTCTTACATGTCTTCAGAGACATTTCACTGATTTGAAAGTGTGTCATACTTATACAAGTGCCAAAACACCAAACCAAGGCAGTCATACACAGTCCCCGTTACATCTTTGAGACTTGAGCAAAGATTCATTTACAGAAGCAGGACACAGGATAGAAGATGAGACAAACTACATATAAAACAGGGATGCATGTATGCTCTCAACCAGGTAACCTGTCTTTATATGTTAACATGACATTTTAACAGGTGAACAGATCTTCTTATTTTACCAGGTATTCTGCTGTGTTAAAAATCTTTTTGACATCTCCTGTGGAATGATCAAAAAATGGCGTTAAAAATCAAACTGGCCAAGACTTTCAGAACACATCTAGCTGTACTAGCTTAGACATAGAGATAATATTAAAGGTTTATTGATTGCTTGAGTGAACTTAAATTGTCAGTTTCTTCACTCCACAGGGCAGTCTGAGTACCCACTGAATGAACCCTCGAGCTGCAAAAAGAGCAATAGATTCACTCTTCTGGTAAAAATCGCTTCAGGATGGCAGGTACAGATAATCTTGAAAGCAGACCCTCGACTATTAAGGTCAGCATCCCTATTCACTGTGGTTGTGACTGATATTTCAAAGACCCACTGATAATTTCACCAGGGGAGCGAGAGTGTGAAAAAAAACCTGTCAGTCAGGATTATGCATATTATACATTTTGGAGACATGGCATGTCATTAAGTGAGTATCTTGAGAGGCCACGATTAAGGCAACAGGGACAAGTATGAAAGAAAGAAAGCAGTGCCCAGCTATATCAAGTGATACCAGATCAGCAGATATTCCATTGCAGCTCTATAGCTAAATCTCTGTTGTATATTTCAGAGCTGAACTGCCGGTATTGTGTCTGCACTCATTCACTGGAGCGTAATCCCATATTGAGGAGTAATCCACAGCCTGAGCAGTCAAAGAGAGCTCTCCCTCTTTACTCAACCAAGCCTAACTGAGGTGGCTGAGGGGATTTTACAGCACTCCCTGTTCAGTCTGAAGGGTCAGTGAGAGGTGAAAACAGACTGGAGTGCTCCTGAGGTCAATAAAGTGGTTAAAATTCACACACATGTAAAGCACAATGCAAGATTTCAGGGACGGACATGGAGGAAGGCGGTCGGACGTTGCTGGAATTTTGATTGTTTGGCAGTTGTTGTGTGTTCAGCCGAAAACACACGCAGCCTCACCGGGCACATGTTCGTTTCACGCATACAAACTCACCCATTCTTAGGTATGTGGTAGACTGATTGACTTGTTCTGCGTGCATCATTCACAATTCTGTCAGCAAAAGATATATTCTTTGGGACAAATTCCCCACATCAGCACTCTGATGTAATTTCCTGCAACGCATAGGACATGCCACACTTGAACGGCAACCTAAATTGCTACAGGAAGCATTACTTCCGAAAGGTGGCTTGCTAGCTCCCAGACAAGGCTATTAGTACAGGAGTGAGCACAATGATACGCCATCCCCCAGGGAGCAGCTGAAAAGAGAGGCTGTAATGATGACAGTCACCACCACTCCGTCTATCTCTACTTCTGCTCAACTGAGCTGGCACATGTAAGACACTGATCGAACATAAATTTGCATGTCCCCACTTTATTATAAATGTGCTACTTTTTCATTTCACAAAGCAAAAATATGGGCCCATAACATATGCTACATTTTTAATAGTCCGTATGGTATGTCGTTGGCCTTTACATGTGAAGTGACAAGTAAAAACTGGGATTTGAAAGCCACAATTCAATTTAATTGCTTCAGAAGCAAACGCAGCAGGTAGGTGTTTTCAACACAAGCGAAAAGATTATTATTGCAGATTTTAAATTCATTTTACCATCCAGATATTTGCTGTTTTTGTCTTACTCTGTGCAACAATATCCACAAAATACACACACACACACACACAAAACATCCATGACGTGCCACTAAAAGAAGTTAATTAGTTTTTTCAGAAATATCCGCAGAAGACAACCTGTGGCACAATATGTCATTTGCGCTCATCCCTTGCTGCTGTGCCCCAGAAGCCATCTTTCCTTGCCAGGCAGTGACTGCTACACCTGCAACATGCACTGTCTTCCTTATCATCATTACCCAGACACCAGCCGTAATAAACAACCAGTAATCCTCTTAGAGCTGTACAAAAACACTGGCTCCACAGACCCATAACACCATTAACACAGTGAAACAAGAACTCTTAAACAGTTTTAATAGACTACTTGTTTAACTTGCTAATGTCATTTAATTTGTTTATTTTCCAAAGAGAATCATAATCCGTGGGCAGTGAGGGAGATTTCCAGCTGCAGCACTGTAGCGTAGGTCAGGATGATGAATTTTTCAGGACCTGTTCGCTCAGAAATTTGGAGTTAATTTCATGGTGTGAAACAGTATCTTCTCAAAGCTCTCCCTGAGCCTCATGGGACAGTGCATCAGACACGAGTGCGTTGGCATTTGTGTATGTGCATGTGTGCACATGCAACTGATGACCTTGAGTGTATCCTGCATCTCTGCCACTGTCACCAGGCTGGCACAGCCTTTGATTGGATGTAATTAATGCTCTCACATCTGGCAGGAGCTCCCTCATCCCTTCTTAAATTTGGCTCTCTCTAGGTTTTCCCTCATGCTTTATATCCTTCCTCCTTTCAATTTCTGTTTCTCCATCCAAAACCATACAGAGAATCATTGATTATCTGACAGTATGCATTGCCTCTGGGTGTTGAAGATAATCTCCATACCTCCCTCAGTTCAACTTACAAGAGGTTTGTGTGTCAGTGTTGATATGAGGAAGTCTCTGTCATTGTCACCTTGGATGATGCCCAGCTTTTCATCTGCTTTCCATGCTAACCCTGGCTGCTTCACTCTTCACGAGATGAAACGGCCGTTTTCTGGCATCCTGAGCAAAGCTGGTCCCCTGGCAGTGATCCTCAACCAGTTTGGCCACTCTCAGAAAATGCACATCACTTGCTCACAGGAAAAAAGGCACAGATGAAAATAAACAGTTGGCTAGAGAACATCTCAGACCAATTATCACGTTATTTGATGTTACAGATAGAGCAGAAAAAAAGGAACAGTTGTGCATACTGACATTTTATACTTTAATAAAATATCAGATCAGCATCAGTTTTAATTAAATGCATCTAAAATGCAGACTCGTTGTCAAATTCTCTCCCCCCTTAGTCACAGGCACTTCACCTGTCAAGTTCTCTAATAAGAGAGTAGCAATTTTATCATCTGTAGCCGAGCCTTCGTTATCTCATGAAGTAGTTTCATGAGTTGGTGGATATTAAAAAGAAAAATTCTGTAAAGAGGTCTGAAATATGCACTTGATTGAAACATACATGGTATTGTGCTAAAATTAATGTAGAGCCCTAATTTGTATGGACACCAACAACAACAACAACAACAACAAAAGCAACAAATGCACATCAGATTGTTTTAGTACTATTGAAGCTAAGCAGCTAAACATGTACTGCTTAGCTTTAGTACTTTGATGGTCAGATATATGTTTTGTTCTTCATATTTTCTATGCAAATGTAGCAAACACTGTAGAATCCAATAATAACTCAACAAAGAGCAGAAATATTTACAGTGTGCCGAGTGGTCCTGCTTTTTTCTATGTAGCCTTTAACTCCATAACCCTGTGCTACTGTGTAATTCAACCTGGAGGACCTGTGATGCAAAACACAGGCTGGTAGAAGCGATAAAAGGTCAGTCACTTATCAACTAAGTGGATAACAAAAGCTTGGGGGAGGCAGACTTGTAATACAAGACAGTTAAACACAAAATAAGAAGAAGTACCCAGCACATTTAAAGTCCAAACAAACATCCAGGCATAAATCCAAAAGACACACCTAAATCGGAATTAAAAAAAAAAGAAAAAAAAAGGGAAAACAAGGCAGGGATGCAGGAGAAATGCAGACATAGACAGGTAAACAGACAAACTTGCAAAATGCAAGGAACCTGTCAGTCAGAACCTGCATTCCCACATGCACCTCTGTTGGGTAATGTTGTCCTGCTATGGCCATTACAGTTTCCAAGCTTGGAACAACTGCTGGTGAATTTGGGGTATAATAAGCAGTAAAATTGTTCTCTTGAAATGCTTGATTATTATTCCAATGTACCTTAAATGGGATGTGTAAACATCCTTTTTCCCCCAAATGCAAACTCATTCAAAATCATAGTAATGGCCTTAGGGAAAATGCACTGGGTCAGGTCACCCGAGGTAAACTTTAAATGGCAACCCAGGGTTTAGATCCAGCCTGGTCACCAGCTCAGCTGTCAACACCAGTTTGTGAATGCTGACTACACAGCGATGCACCCTGCCTTTTCCCCCTGGCCCCCTCCATTTCTCTGGCTCAGGACAGAGACCAGCTGACTACCAGAGAGAGGGCCATGTCCAGCCATTATCACTCCCAGCATGGGGCCACATGCAGACAGACTGGGTGTGGAACTCAAGGCGTGCCTATCTGTTAAAAACACAGTCCTTTTATTTCTGTAGCATGCTTATGTTCTTCTTCCTCCTCGTTAACTAGAAGAAAATAGTCATTTGTCCACAAAGTGTTTATCTTTTTATGGGTGGGGGATTAAATGCAACTACAAATTGAAAACAAAAGTGCTAAAAAACAAATTAAATATTGTGCCTCTGATTTTATCCTCCTTTTGAAATCCTAACCTTAAGATCTGATCATATTTTGCCGGCTGCAAGGTTCACCTGGCTTTATTGGTATGAATTCATAGTGTTAGTCATATAGTGGAGCAAAGCTGATAATTCAGGGAAGATTGCATCTATGGATTAAGTCTGGCAGGGGGTCTTCTGTGAGCATTTCTGGGTACCGCTAGAGTTGGGGGATGTGCAGAGATAAATATTCAGCAGAGATGCACACAGGTGAAAGGCCGTCAATGCCGTCAATGCATGAATAAATGTCCACCCTGGTCTGCCGCAATTACAGGCCTAGTGTAAGTGGTTGAAGTAATTGACTCCCCAAAATGCTCTCAGAGCCACTGGACCAAACTGCAAATTGGGTTTCCACCTACATGATAACTAGTGATGGTTTGACCACAGGGCATATCCCTCTTCCTCCCTCTAATGGTGTGTTATATTTGGACTTTCATTTGTGATGGTTGTACTGTGTGTGTGCAGTACAATTTATGTAGTATTTGTATATACATATGAGTACCATCCATCCATTCACTTCCACTTATCCTGTTCAGGGTTGCTGGAGCCTATCCCAGCTGACATAGGGTGAGAGGCAAGGTACACCCTGTACAGGTCACCAGCCTGTCACAGGGCTGACACAGACAGACACCATTCACACCTATGGGCAATTTAGAGCTTCCAATTAACCTAACGCCAGTAAGTGCATGTCTTTGGACTGTGGGAGGATACCAGAGTACCCAGAGGAAACCCATGCAGACACAGGGAGAACATGAACAGAGAGAGAGGCCTGGGTGGAAGCAAGGTGGAATCAAACCCAGGGCTTCCAGATGGCATTCTAACTATAAGGCAGCATTGCTAACCACTGCACCACGTGCAGCCCACATGATATGAGCTTACAGTTTATACATTGAGAAACAATGAGGAAAGTTTTAAACATTACAATAGCTGGTTAATACTTTCCTGGGCACGAGCAGGAGTAGCAGCTGCTAGGATGTTTTGCTTTGGGTCTTATGCAGGAAGACACCAGGCCCGGCAGGCTGAGCACCAGTCCCAGTATGTGTGCGGCTCCAGGCCCACAGAGGTTCTGTGGCCCATAAGGATGGCTGCTGAGACTGATAAGACCCAAATCTGCTGGGTTCCTTGGAGGCATGTCTGGCCCTCAGCAGCCCTGACCTGCAGTCAAACACGAAGAAGTCTAAGGGACACAAAAAGACTTTCACCACAGATTTTCTAGAAATTCACAGAAAACTATGATAACAATAAATCACAGGCATCAACCTCGAAAAGGATTCAATTTAATGAAGTGAGTTTGTTCTGAAAAGACAGGGAAAAGACAGTAGCAATAGCATTAATGTTTCAGAGCAGAGAGGAGAGTTGACAATTCAATTTAGGGACCCAGTCTTTTCTCTATCACTGAATGAGAGCTAATACATCAATGGCACAGGGAGTAATTAGAGGTTCTAGGCTATCCTTGGATGGATCAAGACATTAGCAGGCAGAGGCAAAGGAAATGAGCTGAGTCAAAATCATTTATATTGTTCAAACAAATTGAAGCTGAAAGCAGTCATCCATCGGGCGGCTCTAGATTGTTCTGAATTAATAATCAAATGAGCAAAAACCTGCATTCCTGTTCAGAGCTTCCACAATAACTGGGATTCATGGCACATTTAAATAGAATGAAAAAAACTGGGAAGTTTAACTAATCAAGCCTGTTGAATTATGCAGTAAGGTGTGCTGCATGCTTGCCATGACCAGCTCTACCAAAAGAGAGAAAAAAAAGGACTTTTTCCATTCCCTGTTTATCTGATTTTATAAAATGGAGGATAAAGGATGGGCATGGACAGCTGCTCTGTGGAAGCCACACATCTAAAGCCCTGATGAGCCCCTATGGAGACAGATAAAACCAGAGCACACAGAAAAATGTTACATTAGTCATGTTAAGTCTCTGGGTTGCAGGAGTATTATATAGACACAACATTAGGCTGAAGGAGGATAACCTGCTCCAAAGCATGGGAATCATGTCACATTTCACAAATGCCTCTAATTAATGGAACATTGGTAGCTACATTCTTGCTTACATAGTTTCTTAAGCATGCTTTTTGCAATAGTTTTTCTTTTGAAATGCTAATATGTGAAACTAAAGTGCGCACCCACATGATCACACAGTACACTGCAGGCTTACGTTTCATCTACTCTACCAGCATGTCCAGAAAACACAGACACTAACAACTGATCAAAAGAAGAGGGGGCACATAAATGTAGCCAATCAGGAATACATCGACACAAGTATGCACACGTACAAAGCCAGTGTGTACATCATCGAACAAAGGAAAGACATCTTCCTCCAGAGATTCCAATTCCCACATGACACCCTCCTGGTTAAATGCTGATTGAAGATTATTTAATCATCTCTAAAGAATGTCTGTGCATATCTTAAACCAGCAAAGATTGAAATAAGATTCTGGTCAGGGAGTGTAATTATGGAAATCCTGAGAAAAAAATATTAAGCTAATCACTTGCCATTTACATTTTCAAAGGAAATTACAAGTTACATCCACTTGATTCAACTGGAACAAAATTAGGGATGTACAGTATTAACCGCCACACATGAAAGTCTATACATTCTTACACTGATAGGAGTTTTTAAAAAGATAACAAAGGAAGTGGTCAGCATCTAAGCCTGAGGCATTCTCTCTTTGCTATACGGAAGTCCAGAACTTGATGGCTAAATGAGAAGGTGTTGAGTTTTCTTTGCTAATTGTACCGTTTGCCATGCAATCTGTGTTGCAAATTTTGACCTATGTCTGTCTGCATTTTGCGGCATATTTCTAAAGTCAAATTGAGTTTTTGTTCTAGTTTTTCCAATTTTGACAGATATCGAGCCTGAAATAGGTCTAACATGCTGGCTTACCAATTGTTCTGATCCAGCTTAACCTACCTTTGTTATTCTTCATATTTAAACTTTGGTTTCTTTCTGCACAACATTTTTGGACTACTTTTGGATTTTTTGCTTTTTGGATTAAAGATTCAAAGATGTCAAAGAGAAAATCATATTTCAGGCTAATTCGCTATCATCATTTTGCTTTTCAATGTCTATGGCTGAATGAAACTCTGATATTTGTATGAACTTTATCTGTGATCATCACTGCCGGATGCCCACAAAGACACAGCCTAATGAAAAAATAAGAAAAAGTAAATTCAATACTGTGAGCTGAGGTGTCACCTTCAAAACAGAATCTTTTTTTAAAGTCATGTCCAAGGTCACAAATAGTGAACTGTTTCTCCATCAACCACCATATAAGAGGTTAAGATTAAGTATTTTCTGCTGCATGTGGTCCGTCTCTGAACCCAATCATTTTTTAATATTTGAGGTAGCTCAGGTGAGGAGAGGGGATCTGTGTCCACACGGGTGGACAAACACCACACACACACACACACACACACCCACACACACATACACACACACACACACACACACACACACACACACACACACACACACACACACGCACACACACACACACACACACACACACATGGCTGTCCAACAAAGTTACTTAAATACACATATACTCACACCTACTGTAACACAATCATTTACCTGCTTTCAACCATCGCTTTGAAGCAATGAAAGTCACAGTCTAAAGGGAGAGAAAAGTAATAGGATTGCTCAATTAGGTGCCAAATGGCTTTCTGGGGGCCAGTATTTCATCTCCACTGCCACTGCAAGCAAAGTGGAAAGAGAAGCATAGGCTTGTGAGAGGTGAGTGCAGACATAAGCTGCATATTGGAGAGATTTTATTGCCTTTAAAACACAGATTCAGTGCCGTCTGCAGTACTGAAGCTCTCAAGGTCTATCACCTACATTACCCAGATAACGTACATGCTGATGATGCCCTGAATCAACCAAAGCATCCTTTGATGGTATAAAACTAAGATTACATTTTCATGCAAGGCTGCACCATACAGCTTTGTTTGCAATAATGGAGGGAGCACAAGGGAAATGGTCTTGTGAAGTGTCTTTATAACAAAAAAAAAATCAAGGACATGCTGAATTTTACACAAGAAATGTTTCTAATGCTCAGCAGGTAAAGACTGCTGGCAACAATGACCACTCATTGTTTTACCTCCTTCCTTTGCATCAAATCCAATTGCTTCTTTTAAATAAAAATAACAACAGGGAGCCAATAGTGGCAAAGGCAATTTAGAGATTTAAGCTTTCTTGTGTAATCACCTTCACACAGACTGGAGTGTTATCCTCAAGAGCTAAGCAGAGGATTAAAGAGAAAGTTTCAGAGCTCAATTTGGTGTCAGTGTGAGCTTTTCTTACAGATTTGGCTGCTGAACAATATGCCCTGAAGAACACAAAACAAAAAAAGAGCAGCTCACCATTTTGGCTCTGATTAAGAGGAGATGAGCACAACTCTGTCTGTAAGGTATATGAAGGAAAGAGCCAACAGTAAACAGGGCATGTCTGTTGGTGAGCAACAGGTAGAAGTTTTTTTTTTTTTTTTTTTAATAATAGAGGGAGTCACCTGAGCTGTTTACAAAAGTTAACAATCATCATGCAAAGGTAAATGGGTGCTATTTGTCAGTTCATATAGCAGTGACCAGGCTGATCTGATATCACTCCATACACTGACAAATAATCTGTTACTGTTGACCAAATGTTAAATTATTTTGGTTAAGTTAATTAGGTTGTGCTAGAAAGATCTGCAGCTTCACCTCGGATAACTCCAGTTCTGTGAATGTGTCTGAAGGACCGTACTCAGTTGTGGACACAGACAGGAAAAGCTGCAGAGCTCACGCCCGAGCAGTCATTCCCATTAGAAAGAGACTCTAACATCTGGTTAATAGTCTTCATTATTGATTGTGTGGTGTGACCAGAGGGGTGGGCAGAATTTATTTGATGACTAATGGTGTGAGTTGGTCATTACAGCCTAAATCTACCCAACCCTGGTATTTTTTTAATCAAAAATGTGTGACCAGTCTTCTCATTAGTTTGTGGTACAAAAGCATAACTAACCAAAATGTAAAAGATGAAATATTGCTATGTAAGGCCATAATAATATTTATGTTATATAAGACAATGCAATCGTTTTTTGCAAAACTTTTAATTTCTGAAAACCTAATTTTTAAAAAAATATTATTTCAAAGTAAATCAAAGCTATCAGGGGAGTTTGCATTAAAAGTGATCCCTTATTACATTGGTCATTCTAAATCAATAACATTAGCAACATGCTCTTTAAATCCCCTTTATCTGAGTTTTTGCAACTCCATTTCTTGGCATATTGGGATTTCCATCCAAACAGTATTTTATTTACCATATTACTAATTCAGTATGGGCTTGTTATCCAGGCAGTCTATGTGGCCTGCTCCTCGTGGGAGCTGCTGCCCTAATTGTGTTCAGCAGATCTGTGGTGTAGAAATGCTGAAATCCCTGACTCTGGCAAAATGAGAATATCAATAAAAACAGACCCTGGATGATCTTTGCTTGTGGCAAAACTCCACAGCCCTGGATGCTGAGGTTTGTAATTACATTCCCCTGAATAATTGAAATCACTGTCCTCCGGCTATAAGTTCATCTAACTGAGTGTTCAATATTACATCATTTCATACACACACACACACACACACACACACACACACACATATATATATATATATATATATATATATATATATATTTTTTTACATGCTGCCTTTCTGGCAGTGGTCCCAGAAGACATTTATAATGTTAGAGTGGCACAGCGAGGAAGCATTAGCAATCAACAGATGACAATGCCAACTTGGTCAAATATTTATTGCATTCAGTCCATAGACCTCTGAGCTTCTGGCTGTAGCACATGTTTTCAGCAGGCCATGTCATCTCATGTTAGCTGATGCTACAACTGTGATCTGAAAGGCTGTGGTGGTCATCTGTGGCTCTGGCTACCCCGACCTCGTAAATTGCCTTCGGGGTTTATGGAAGTGCAGTTGCAGAGCAGGTCTTGTCAGTTCATTATCACAGCACTACAGCTTTCTGTTTTCATGATGTCTTCCCCCGTCTGCAAGGATTTATCTTCACCGCAGTGAATATGTACATGTCACCGGGCCTATTCTATCCAACTGAGAGCTAAATCAGAGCAGTACTTTATTTCACCATTATCTTAAGACCAAGAATGGAAATTATTCACACAGATTAGCTTTAACCACACAGACAGCAAAGCTTTAGTGTTTTGTGCACTTTAACAAGACTGTAGAGAGGGGGAGGGACCCTCTCTCAGCTGCTCTTTATTGAGTATTCATGGTTTTGATCACGTCCATCTTTCAACCTTTATTTTGAATCTCAGTATTGTGACTTTTACAGGGTTGCGTTGATAAAAACTGTCAAACATACCCATTCACTCAAAACTACCTTTTGTAGTGTTTATGAAGTCTTTGCTTCCATATGAAAATATAAAACCAACAATAAGCCATTACCTGCTAAGTAATTAAAATATTTTACCATATTTAGCATTTACACAAGAAAAATAATGAATTTAATTCATAAAATATTCATGTTAATAAGTAGGAACAATGCAAATACATCTAAAATAATTTTTTGTGCAAACATTTACTTTTCCCCCAATGCAATGTCTCTGTCTAGAATCTTCCTTGTTCATCCTAAAGCAATTATAAATACTGTAGCCTGTATGAAGTGCTAATCTCCAAAGCAAATTATCCAGAATAATACCCTAATTCAATTGAAAGAAACAGCTTTGGAGAAGACCTCATAGCTCACGTAATGACCTGACTGATGATTTAGGGCCTGAATGTGAGTCTAAGCCATAGATTTAATCACACTCAGCAATTCTGAAAGAACATCCACTCCACATGCAGACTGTATGTGCAACGTGTGTGACCTTGGTTAATATGCTCAGCCTTGCTCACATATGGCCTTTCTTTTCAATCACCTGAGGGATTGATTCCACACTGTGACCTAGAGTTCAAAGGAGGGGCTGATTGCTGTTTTAAGTTTGTCTCATTACATACAGAGGGGGGTAATGTTCCTCAATAGCATAGCTCTGATGGTTAACCCTTCCTCCTGCTTGGAGGTGATTCATTTTTTCTACTATCCCATCACTCATTTAGCCAAGTAGAAGCATGCATCATTATCGCCAAATGGCTCTGGCATCAAATTTGGTAAAAACCACCAATGTCTGGCAAATAGCAGTTACATTGTTGTTTCTTGCTTAGCTGCTCAACAACAAAGTTATACTTGTGCAAAGAAGCTGCAAAACAGTACAATCTCATCTCGTGGTCAAAAGCTATAAGAAGGTACATACAATAGCTATACATCCCAGAAGGTAGCGTCTCCCTTTGGAGCTTTCCCGTGGTACTCTCCAGCAGTGTATGCAAACAACAGGCATAAAACAGCAGAAAATAAGAGAGTGTAAATATATCATCATATCCCCTGGGTGCTGGAACACTCTTCTGTCCCATGCCACACACACATTTGCTCTGAATCTTGGAGCGAACAGCTATTCCATCCTATAAGTAAGTTTGCTCAATGTATTAGAAAACCAGAATTCATACATATTTTAAATCCTGTCTTATGCTTTATAGTAAGGCACTCATTTTGCTATTCACACCAGGGGGATAAAAGGCAGCAATCTCATGCATCGAGCTGTTCCCCTCTGCTTCTCAGTTTGTGCTTCGGCTTTTGCTTTAGTGATCAGTGGATGGGCTCCAGTGCCGGCCACAAAGCCCCTCAGATAAAAGAGAAAACAGAGAGGAATAGGGATTACCTCCTTCAGGTGACCTTCCACAGAGAGAGAGCGAAGAAAAGGGCAGGCATGGAGGAGAATCAGACTCTAAAAAGCTAAGACACATAATCCTACTTTCTCTTATAGTGAGAGCAGGACTATTCATGCATGGATACAGATGCTGAGTGCATATATTGTCCATAGAACCGTGCCTGTTATCTTCACTCAAAGACATTGCAATATTGAATTCTACAAGATTCAGTCCGGGCAGGATTTGGGATGGAACACGCTTAACAATCCTGGGACAAAACAGCAGTTCCTCCATTTAGAACACATTCCTCATGAAATCCAAAGTACTTGATAGCGGTCTGTAGTGTTGTTTACTTACCACTCCATGAAAATAAGCAAAGCAAACACACGTGGGACCACGTAGGTCAAAATAATTTATTGCGTATCTGATCACCAAGGCATGGATCTGGCATCAAGTCAGTTTTACAAGGTCTGTATGTGCATCGGAAGAATGAGTATCAGTGGGAAGTGTTAAACCTCAGAGAGATTTCAATCCACGCTGTCTTCATTATCTGGGTCCAGCACTCCTGGCCTCTAACTCTCAGCTCAATAAATATGGATATGAGATGAGATTTATTGATGAACGCTGGTGAACAAAGCTTAGGTGCAGGAAATTGGCTATGAAATATTGCTACTCAGAAGAGCAGTGATGCCCTATTGTGAAAGATGTGATGAAATGATTTGTTTTGCCAAAGCAGGACTGCAGTCTAATTGGCCCACTAATGCTGCTTTTATTACCTGGCTTTGTTTTTGGCCTGCTCCCACCAGGAAACACACAAACAGCTCTCAGAAAAGCGAAAGCAATCACTTACAACATGGAAATGACATCAAGGAGAGTCAAAACAAATTTGGAAGTCTGTTACGGTGACTCTACTCCGTCGTTCAGATTCATTTGCAAGCCTTATTAGCAGAGTGGGACAGCTAATGCAATTGTGCACGCTGCCCATGATCAGAGCAGGTGGGTAATCTGAGGAGTGGGACGGGAGCCAGGGTTTCATTCATCCAGCCTCGACTCAGTGGAGCAAGTCTCCTGACTTTGTTCATCAGGCCCAGGAATAGCTATATTACAGGCAGCCTTTCAGGGTTTAAGATTAAAGTCTGTTTGTCCCATAGAGTGACTGGAAGTGGACTTTTAACCTGACTTAAACACATCCATCCATCACAGCAAGGCAGCTACTGCCAAGAAGGTTAGGTTGCAGTTATGGGGCTGGTACAGAGACCAAAGACAATTCTGTGCAGCTGCCCAATATAAATCTCCATGCCTGCCAGCGCCCCAGGTCCTGTCCTCACTGGTTTCACATGGTATGTATACAAACCGCTCAGTGTGATACAAGACACACCACGTTATTGTGATGTATAGTGAAATATAACTAGCGTTAGGTGTAATACCTTTCAAAGTAGGGTGTACTCAGATGAAATATCCATTTTAATGAATAACAATCAGAGTAAACAGTCAATTATTTAGTTAATTTTTCAAATGAGAAATCTGCTAAAAAAAAAAATTCAGGACACACTGGCAATGTTTCTCTCTTCCTGTGACTCTCTGGCACACAGCGGCATACTTGAAGAATGTAGATGTAGGGTTAGGTAAATCAGTTCAGGTAGCTAGAAGGCAGAGAGGACATCATTTACATTGTGAAAGCATTTGCATCATTTAAGTGTCTGTTAGCTTCAAGGTGCTAGTACACATTGTGAAGCAGAGCTCCTTTTCAGCCATTTGCAGCTTCACAATACTGGGAGCAAGGCCAGCTGACAAAAATAATGCCAGTGCTACAGCACCTCTAACACTTTTTAGCTTTTAGCTATTTGTATTTACTTCATCTCATTGCATAGCAAGTTGATACCAGTAGCATATCCACAACTTGCTATGCAATGAGATCAATTAAATACACGTAGTGGTTAATGAACAGTACATTTTACATCCTCTGGACAATATAACCAACATGTATAAAGTCATTTCAAAGGGGTGATTAATTCTGCAAAAGTACTCTAATGAGTTACTTTTTTCAGAAGGTAACAAATAACCATTTAATGGAAGTAATCTTACAGTCCCCACCTTATTAAAAAGATACTTCACCATTTCCAGTAACCCTCAGACTTGGCTTCATCTCCAAAGCAGCCTCACTTGACCAGAGCTCCATCACCCAATACTTGTTGCCTACTAATCTCATAATGTCCTCTTGCTTCAATGACCAGCCATACCTGACAGCGTGTTATTCTTCCATCCATCCAAGACAGTGAAACCACTTGCCTCATGGCTGCCTGGAGGCTCCGATGAGTCTTTCATTAAGGCAGCTGTCGGTTGTGTGGCCCATCTTTTTTCTCAGCCTCTTTGAGCTCTGAGGGCACTGCCAAATTGTTCAGGGATGGATGGTCTGTCAGGAGCGTCCAGAGGAAATAGAAACATCCCTATCCATCACCAGGGACCCTTGACTCACACAAAGAAACACAAACGGAGATACATACTGAAAGAAAACACATACAATCAGACATGCATCCTGTATGCATGTGTCATTACTGTTCTTGCTGAGTTTCTTAGGCCCTGACTATTCTACCAAGACCTGGCTTTATATTCATTGTGTTGACTGGCAGGATCGTTGCCTTGTACAGCTCTCCATGGCAGCATCTTAGGCCTATGCCCCCTCTAGTGTAGTCAGACAAACTAATCATAGCTATAATGAATAAGAAACCGCATTTCTTGTTGAGAAGAAACAACTATGTGTCTGTTAATCTAAGAGTTATCACTGCAAAGCAAAGAAATAAATACAGCAGTGCTGTAGTGGACACAAACTCTAACAAGTAATGGAGCTCTTATGAAGTTTGATGAGTTTCTGGCTCCTGTTAGTGACCCAAGATGAAAGAATTATTGCAGATTTTGATGATAACACTGCTGTAGTAATATTAGTCTTGTAAAGAACTATGACAAATATTGTCAGTCATGTTGCACAGAAACAAAAAGGTGTGTATAGTGTGACGATCAATCAGAGGCTACACAAAGAGCTTCCTGCCTTCTTAGCTTTGATCCCTACTTCCTCTCTAAAAGCAACACAACTCAGCACATTGACACACTTTAATCAATCTTATTTAAACATGCAGCAGGTTTCCATCACCCACTTAATCTTTGTTCTGGTCTCACCAGGTTTCAAGAAATCAATCAAACAACACCAGTCTATGAGGGCCTCAACATCCACTGCAGTTTATTAAAAGTTAGTTAGGCTGGACAATGTCCAACAGTAAACTATCAGTGTCAAATACAATATAGTGACATCAAATTTGAACTCTATCTATGACATGTGGTTTCTCAATCTTTAAGTGTTGAGAGATGACTGGCAGGGAGACAGGCACGCCTTTCTATACCCACTACCACCAAAGAGCGCTGTTATGTCTGTGGCCCAATCCACCGTGACAGGTCAGGCGTGACCTTTAGACCTACAAGACATTACTGGAGCATTTGAGCATGTCAGCATGGGAGGATGGAGGATAGGGGAATGTCTGGGGAGAAAGAAGGGAGGGTGATGTGAGGGGACAGTCAACCGGGTCCTGATGCTGAGGCTGGGGGATGGATGAGGGGGTGGAGGTGGTGCTTTTGGGGGACTCACAGAGGTCAAGCGGTTCTGGTGGTTATTAAAGCAGCTCCCATAAAATGTTGTCCTGGTCCATGATTACACCTGTGACATTGCAAGAGTAAGGATGTATGTGGGTGGAGATACAGAGGAGCATTTTGTAGATGAAAGGTGTATTTCTGTCTAAATAGGTTCCCTGAATAAGAGTAAAATGAAATTTAAGTTTTAAGAACATATATCAAACAACTGGAAGATATTTAAGGTAATATAACTCTATTCTGACACTATCCTATATATCTAGGCATAGATTCCTTATCTTTGATGCTCTGTAAATGTAAAAGCAGCCTCAGCCTGCAGACTCAGTTTACTGTATGTTTCCATTTGAGACCTTTGCGACATTCTTCTTGTCCATGTTGACAGAAGAAAGTGTGACACGTCCGCTCTCCAACAGTCATGAAGGACATTGATAGGCAACCAAACCCTCAGGCAATAGACTGCTGATTTTCTTCCCTGTGAAATAATACATGCAATCTATTCTCCTGTCAAAGGCTCATGATCCACAGAAGGCCGTCTGACATGGTCAGTGGGAAAGAGCTTTAGGCAAACAACCACTGAGAAAGGCCATATGCACAGTTAAGGAGTTGTTTACAATTCTGTAACATGTATGACTAAGAAACACAATAGAAATGCATTTGAACCCAAACAATGAGTGCTTCGTGTCAACAGATCAAAATAAGCAGGAAAGTAAAGAATAGGAAATCATTAAAATATATTTTCCTTGTAAACAGTCTAACCTCTGCTACAACTCCATGTATATAAAGAGACCTGTTGTTACAGTTTACATTTGTTAACCCTAATCAATATTCAGTAGGGTGGTGCACAGTATATTTTTATGTCTGAGATAAGTGTGAAGGAGTTTACAAAGAATAATGTGATATATCAGCTCTGGCTATGTGGTGGCACTATGGGATAGACTACTGTTTCTGCACATGTGAAGGGCAGTTTGAGGACAGCCGGTAGAAAATAGACTATGAATACAGAGAGCAAACAGAAGCCAAACCGAAGTCCACTGGGAGTGAGACTCAACCGGTATGCGAGCACTTAAAGTAGCAGAGACACTGCTGAAGCACTGACGCCAAAAATGCTTCATTGTTTAACTTCATTAGGTTTTCATTCATCTGAGTGCTCGAAAATACAGAAAGTATGATGTCATATCCTGAATCTTCTACATTATTTATGTGCCCTTCTGGTGCTTCATTGGAGCTATGGAATTCATTCCACACCGCACTTTTTTTTTAGCCGCACAGAATCCGAGTCTATGCAAAATCAATTTAACATCACAGTGGTGCACCAGAATATATTCAGGAACATTTAAAAGAAAATACATCAATTCTTGTAGGTGTGGCAGTGGGAGACTAATGGCAACAGCTTAGGCACAAGGAGTTTCAAACCACATGACTTAGAAATTACAATGAAGGCCAACCACTAGTAGTATTTTAATGATTGTACATTTTGAATACCCCAGGGAGAGGTTGTGGTGGGCCAGCATGTAAAGGCTGGAGAATAGAGGGGGTTTGAGTGCTGAATTGACTTTTCACAGCACGTCCTCCAAGGTAATCAGTCATTTTGACTGGCAGTGTTTGTATTAATGTTCACGCCTGTTCTGTGGCCTTCTGCCTCACGCATGTTCCACCAGCGTGTTCCTTCCTGCCTGGAAATTATGTTGTGATCTCTCACTCCACCGACTGCCAAAGAAGACAGTGCCACAAAGTGATACATGTTTCCTCCTTTGCCATGGTGGCAGGAACATAACTGTAACCAGATCCTGTTCAGCAAAACTGTAAACAAGCAGCCTTTGTCTCACCACACACACACACACACACACACACACACACACACACACACACACACACACACACACACACACACACACACAGAATGCAATATCCACATATTGCATCCCTATTGACTCAAGATAAGACATTAATAGTAGAGTGAATGTCAGTGAGTGAGGTGAGTGTTGCTGTTCATGGTTAGCAGCTCAATGAAAACATCTCCTATGAACATTATTAAAAAAGAAACATATCTTGTTGCAGGATTTCTTGCCCCTCCACAGAGATCTTTGTGGCAGGTCATTCTATCTGCTGTGCCGGTGCACTCTCACTGACTCTTATCACTGCTCACTCCTCTCTCAAACAGGATCCATCAACTAACAATCAGTCCAGGAAGAGAGGAGGTCACCTGCACCCACATACTGATAACTCCCTGTGCCCCTGTCCCAGTAATGATATCCTAAACAGAGAAATGGGCACATGAAGAAGATAAAGCCAACATATCTGGGTCTTGTGCTGCTGTATCTATAGAGCTGTAAAAACAACATTATTTAGGTTCCGTGCAGGCATATTATAGATGGTAGGATTGTGGTACTAAAACAAAGGACACAATACACGGAGATATCCAATTCTTCATTATGATTCTATGTAGTTCACTCTGATTCATGATTATGTTCACAACAACCTCTTTATTTGTGGCTTAGTGATGTTTAGATTCAAACTATTACTCAGATTATTCCAGTAAACAGCAACGTCAACCATGTGAACACCTTTGTAACAATGCTGTGAGCTAAATGCTATTGCCAGCATCCTAACATGCTTACAATGCTGATATTCATCAGGTGCAAAGCTACCATATTATGTGATTATACAGGCACATTAATAATTATTAATGAGCACTAAACAAAATGTGATGGTGGGATTATCATCAGTTTTGCAGGTATTTGGTCATAAACAAAAAAGCATCAGAGAAATTAGAATGTTTGGCATGTTAATGGCAATCCATTGAAAGTTACAAATTCACCATAGTTATTACATTTCATTCACCATCAGGCACAAATTTAACTGATGTTGCGATATAAACGGTTTCTGAGAAGGAGCACTTCCTGGATTCAAACTACTTGAGGTTGTCTTTGGAAGAGATATACAGCACATAGGTTAAATCATCAAAGACCTCCATGGCGCTCTCTTTTCAAATGCAATTTAAATTCCTTTATTCTCATGGCATAGTCATGTTTAGTCTTGGTGTTGATATCCTTTGGGCTCCTGTATTTGCCCAGCTTCTGAAGATTCCTCCCATTGAGTTTCACTGCTGGAAAAGCCTGCCATTGGTGGAGCACCATAAATGGAAGGTTCCTATTGGCGGAGCAGCACTAGAAAAGATCAATTGTCTTTATGAACTCTGTTTCATTGCTGAAGGCTTATGTACTGATTTCCAGACTTCCACACAGTCATTGGTAGCATGGATAAAAACATGATACAAAACAGAAAATATTAATTTTACAGCCTTAGCCTTAGCTTTCTGTTGTAAAGAGAACAAAAATACTTTGTTATACTTCTTCCTCTTTCCGCATTGCCAAAATCAATCAACTACCATCAACAACTGAACCTTTGACCAATCTAGTAAATGTGTTCTGTCACCTAGAAAATGGTATGGTGACAGGCCATTACAGAAGAGTCAGTTTATTCTGACTCTGTCACTGGGTGATCCATCTCAGCCTGGTTGGGTCAAGCCACTTGATTGGCATGGCCAGCATGACCCCGATCACCACCAGTTGAAACAGCTTTCTCTCATACCGTCAAGGACAATTACTGGGGCCCACAGCTGTTATTGAGCAAAATGCTGCTGCATGCATCCAACACAAACAGGGAACTCATGGAAAGATGGCAAACCACCAGGATAGAAAGGAGATGGTCCAACAACAGAGTATTTTCATCCCAAAACATGCTGCTGATTCATGTCTAAATGACCTTTTGGGGAAAAGACTGTCACTGTGCAGGGAGAGGGAGGGAGCAGCTGAGATCATTTGGCACGGTAGTGTCAGTAGTGTAGCTGTGTTCACAAAATATGATTAAGATTAACATTAAGCTGCAATCATGGTAACCCATGAATCAATGGCCAAAACCTTGAATTCACTTCCAGTTTACATTATTTTTTTATGACTTCACAAATTACAGTAGTTTGCAGACGATGACAAAAGAACTGTCTTTTATGTTGAAAGCCACAAAAGAAAACATGTTAAAATTAGACTTCAAAAGTTATTATTACTGTTCTGCTGGGGAGATGGGCAAAGCAAAACACTTATCTGAACAGGAACATTATCTTAAAAATGAACTACATTGCAGACAGCCTGGGAATACCAGACCTTGAATAGATCTGTGATGGAAAATGGCAAAAAAAATTCTGAAATCAAGAATAGAAAGTCTGTCAGATGGCTGCAAAATCTCAGATATGTGCTAAAGAAAATTTAAAAGACTGACTGATGCTTCATTTATATTTCTGCAGTGAATCTATGTAGAACCTATGATGTACCTTACGCTAGTGCTCAGTGCCATTGTGGGCGCTGTGTCTGTGGCAATGTGTAGTTACACTTCTAGGGAGACGCGTGTCAGGTTAAGGTCACAGCATACAGTCTCAGAAGGGTTTGCAGTTATGATGTATAAACCCCCTGACAGATTCCCAGACTTTTGCAGATGCTAAAATTAGTGCTTCCCAGTTTTAAAGTTCATGAAATACAGCAAATAACATTAACATGCATGAGTATTTGAAGAACCTCAAAATGAGCAAAATGTATAATTTGCCCAAGACTGATAAAACTTGTAGTCAGTTGTATAATATGGTTAGGGGGTTGCTCTTCCCTCAAGTTTTTTTAGAACTTCTGACACAAGTTACTACAATTAAGACAATTTGTTCCATTACTCCATTACTTGTTAGAGTTTGTGTGTCCTCTGCTGCCTGACTGCATGCCTGCATGTGCCAATCACAGCTGTTTCCTGGTCCAGTCTGGAGGAGTAACGCTATGCTAAAAGACAGACAGACAACAAAATTAAAATATCTGGCACAACAGAAGGTGACCAGCTTCTCCCTCAAAGTGGATCATCACCCTTTGCTTGGAAATACTTTGGATTTAGTATGAGTGATGTTAACGAAGAGAAAAACATATGCAAAGAGTGCTGTAGAGTTGTGTGTTTTCAGGCAATGACACAAACTGCAGTATGATTAATACACAAAGGCTTAAAAATTCCCAATGCACTGGTTGCTAACGTGAATCCTGCATCAACTTAGACATCTATAAAATTGAGCCTGTACAGTGCATCAGCATATCGATCCGGCTCACAAGGATTCACCGAATTCACCAATGCAATCCCATTCTGTGTGGCCAAAGATACATGTCCATAAACACATTGAGTAAGAAAAGCTTCAGGAAAATCATGAACATAATGGAAAAACGATACATAATAACATAAGTGGAAAAACCTGTGCTTTATGCAAAACTCACAGCTGCAAATGTCAGTCACGTCCATCACGCAGGTTCAGTGAATGGACAGAAAGACTTTATATTTTGCTTCTAGGAAATACACTCAGGCCAGATGAATAAACACCATATTTGTCAGTAAATACGTTTTAATTAAAAGGGATGTAGCAAAGTGCTTGTTTTGGGTTAGGTTTTGGTACAAATAATTGTGATCTCAATATAGATTAAAATAATAATGATAAACATTTTGGCAATAATCGTGCAGCCCTAGCATATACTATTATACCATCTAGCTTGCTTCCTAAACCTGATGTCAACTCTACAGGAAATACTGTAGATAAGCATGGTCAACTTCATATTTACAAATAAACACCAAACAAATTTAATAACTGGGTTTATCTTACCATATAAAGAATTTTAGATTTGATTTTACATGCATGAAGAAATGTCGTAGTGTTATACTTTCAGTTTTCTAAACTGTGAGGACAGTTTATTGCTCATTTTACACACCCATAACGCAAACAAAACAATAGAATTACAATGAGACAGACCCAGATGCATACATCATGAGAAACTAAATTGCTTCAGGGCATAAAATAAACAGAAACATACTCTGTTGCAGGCTTCCTTTTCATTGCAGTTTTGCTTCTGGTACAGTCACAGGCCAGCAAGTTCACTGCAGGAGGAGCCACGGTGGAGTTTTTTTCCCCCTCCATGCCCTGAAGGAAGTGTTTACCCTTTGCTAAAACTAGGCCATATAAAAATACCGGCTGGGCAACACAAAAACTGTGATGGTCTGGCTGAAAAGCAAGCTCATGGAAGAGGTAATGATAGTTATAAATGATAATTACAAATGTGCCATCTTGTTAAGCTGTCATTGCCTGTGAAGCTTGTAACCTAAAATCCTGTTCTGTCATGTGGCGCCTCTCCCTCCACAGTCAGCGCTGTTTGTACCTGTTCTCTATGAGAGGGTCTTTTTACACCAAGCTGGCACATCCCTCACAGCCTGCATTCAACCCAGACCCAGATAGTTCAAACTGAGGCCCTGTAATCACAAACTCCCGCAACGTTTATGGCCCAGTGAATCAGGAGCATGGACAGATTTACCCATAGGCCTCTGAGGGGCTGTTCCCAGCATCTCTGACAAGAACAGACACAACCCCCTACTAATGACAGCTGAACCAAGCCTCAGTGATGGATGGCTTTTGCTAACAACACCACCTTATCCAATCTAATGTAACAAATTCCCTCACAAATTTATTTACTTGGAAGCAGAACACATCGTTTAACATAATGTCTATGTGATATCAGAAGCAGTAGCCTCCTCGAGCAGAAGGGACGATTTCTCGCCACCTGTTATGAGAGCAGTCCCACGTGGTGCTGATGTTCACACCAGTCACTTGTGAGACTCTCTGCTTAGAAGCATCGGACAGTAACAGACACTTTTCCTGATCGATGCTCATTCTCTGAAACACAAGGGAGCTGGAAGCACTTTCCCTCCTTATCCCTCTTTTTTACTATCTCCTCTTTTCCCATCCTCCTCTCTGTTTATCTCAGCCTTATGTCTCCATGGGTTCTTTCCATTAGCCACTCTGCCTGCTTTCCAGTCTGCAGGAGTCTCCTTTTAAATCACACTATGGCGTGACTGTAGCCTGGGGGTCTTAAGGGACTTCATCATCATCATATCCATCTTCCACCTGGAAAACGGGAATCAAATGCCCTTGGAAAAAAACTCATTACTGTAGTATTCCTCTGTGGTTCTAAATTGTGATTTGAGGCATTGTGAATTTCTTATCAAGTTTCCAAAAGAGCAAAGAGACATGGAGAGATGCATACCATGTCTACTAGATTAATCTGAGCTTGGCGGATCCCAGCAAGTGACAGAGACGGGCATCTCCAAGACACCGAGCGCTGAAGCTCAGATAGAATGCAAATGCTCGGAGACTCTCAGCGAGCTACAATATGGCAATGTTTACACTTGCTCCAAGCCATGTAATAGAAATCCTGCCCTGCATAATCAGTTTCTTTCTGGAAGTTTAATTTAATTCCCTGTAGCGTGTATCACCTGAGAAAATTAGAATCCAAACAAGCAGAACAAACGATTGGTGAATTTTGCTGCCATCATGAAATACGCCCTAGCTGAACTTCATTGCTGCAATGAACAGAATGATTACTAAAGTAGACAAAGTTTATTATGTAAATATTAATAGTTTTGTAAGCAGTGCAAATAAGAAATGCTCTAAATGTGATTGCAAATCAAGTCTTCTAAATTAATTTTAGATCATTTCTCTGCTGCTTTTGAGCGTGCATAGCCTTTGTCAAAGCAAAGTAACCAGAGACACAGTAGATTCTACAGATGCTGCAGAAATAAATGTAAATTATGTGCCTGTCCAATGCACTGGGACATGTGGGATAACCATTTCTGTGCACAGTACATAGAGTATGTCCATGTAATTAGATACTCAAATTCTCAATCTGCCCATTATGGATATCTGAGCAGCAGAAGGTCAGAGAGGTACAATGTAGTCCACTCAACAATCCTAATGAGTGCTGTTTCAAACAGACAAATTGTATTCATGCATGCCAATCAGCGCTACAGCACGAGTGGCTCTCGTCCCTTCCTCTGTCAGCATCTGATCCGTGCGTCCAGCTGAAGGCAATTTGGTCTCCAGTGCTTCTAATTTTTCACAGGGTTCATGTTCATCTTGGAGTGCAGCCAGCACTCTCCGTCTCTTATTTACCTGGCATTATTCAGTAGTTTGCATTTCCTGTTCCCATGACCCCTTGGACTGCCTTCAATGTGTCATCTGACATTATGGCCTTCAGAATTTAATTTCTGGAGAACAGAGCATCCTGACAGTTGTGTTCAGAGATCCTGTGAGGTCATTTTGTGGGGATAATATGATGTCTTTATGCATGAAATTGGCCAATTAAAGCTGCTCTAATAGTCAGGAAAAAACTTAAAAAGTAAAGCAAAGGAGGCTATGAATAAATCAATACTGAGTGCACAAAAATGTTTAAAGTTGTTGACTGTTTTTTTATACAAGTTGATAATGTTCTGACCTATGATATTCTCAGTTCTGATGAAACTGATGATAACTTGTACAACCCATTCCAAAAAAGTTGGGATGCTTACAAAGCTCATAAACTCATATTTTATTCACAGTTGAACATAGAAAACATATCAAATGTTTTCAGCTGCTCAAAGGTCTGGACTGCAGGCAGGCCAGTTCAGCACCTTTACTCTTTTACTATGAAATCATGCTGCTTTAATAGATGGCAGTATGCTATTTAGCATTGTCTTGCTGAAATATGCAAGGCCTTGGCTTTGGCCTTGTCCCTTGGACACAGAGATTTCTTGAGATTCTCTGAATCTTTTTGCAGTAATATATACTCTAGTTGGTGAGATATTCAATGTCTTCTTTTGTGCTGAGGAACATTTTTCTGAAGTTGTTCCACAATTTGTTGATAGTTTTTAGTACCACTTACTTTTCCAGCCTTTTATTGCCGTGTCCCAACTTTTTCGAGATGTGTTGCTGCCATCAAATTCAAAATGAGCAAATATTTTTCATGAAATTGTAAAATGTCTGTGTTTTCTATGCTCTACTGTCAGTAAAATATGAGTTTGTGAGATGTGCATTGCATTCTGTTGGAGAGATGGCTGGATGGATGGATGGACACTCTTTTAGTTACTAAACACAGCAGAAGAATTGAAAATAGAAAATATGAATCTTCTCTGCAAACTTACAAACTTGCTCTAAATTACATTTATCACCCACCAGGAAACATGCTCAAAACTATAACAATAATATGCGGTCTTAATTTATCTAATTACTTCACTGATGCAAAATCTAATTGCTTGGTCAAAATAGTTTGCATTGCAGTTAATCACTGTTTATCATTTCATTAGACACACTGCAGCCAAAGAGAATACATTTAAAAATGAAACTCAAATGACTGCAAGCATTAGGTTTTTCTGTGCCGCCTGTTTACCTCTCAAGGGAAATCAGGAGGGAGAAAACAAGCACAATAATCTGTCAATAATTGTGGATAATTTACAGCTAAACTAAGCATGTTTCCAAACAATAAAACTATTTACTCCTATCCATTGCAAACTATTTGTTATGTGAGAGCTATCTCCGTAATTGGACCTAGCATCTAATCGATGCGATTTCCGACCAACCGCCCATTAGTCAACATGCAACAACAGTGCCAGTGATCACAAATTTACAGGACTGTCAATACACTTTGCTAAAATGATATTTACTGTATTTCCATAAACATCCATTTTAACTTTGCTGATACAGTGTATTGATCTGTGTAAGCCCTGTAGAATATTAAAAGCCTCTTTTCAGGTGTGTGGATGTCATTCTTCGGCCACAAGCTCAAATGCTGTATGACATTTGCCTGAGGAGAATTCTGAGGTTTGAGATTCAGGAAAGTACTGCTGGCAAACCATTCCTCTGAATCATATTATGGAAGTCCTTCCCACGAGAACGTGGTGCACGCTGTCATTCAGGATGCTCAGGTGTTGCTCCACTATCATTAGTGGTCAGTGTTTCTGGGAAGAACAACCCAGACAGTGCGGGAATGCAGGAATAGTGGTGAACTAAAGGCCTGCTGTTTGGAATGGCTCACGGTTTCCACCTCTTGGGTAATAGTTTTGGATGGCTATGTAATCAACACTATTTGTTATGTGCTGTGACTTGGCTGCTGTGCTGTGATATGATGGGGGTTGGGATTAGGCTGCCAGTACAAACCTGGACCATAGTCAGGTTGAAGAAAACCCAGAGGAAAAAAACAAGTTAATTGTATATCAAAGGATGAGGTGAGGAAAAACTTGATCTGCATTTGAAGGGTTACAGAGCAGATTTGCAAGCAGCAGAACCAAGTCTGAGCCACAAATTATTATTATTTTTTAGGTAACTTCTTTGAACAACAAGCAAAAAAAGCACAGGTGACCCAGAAATCCGAGTGCATCGTTAATTAAATATGTAAAGGGCTGAATTCATCTTGAGGCATCTTGCATTTACTTACACTATGATTTACAGTTTGGCAACTAGCTTTTCCAAAACTACCTGAAACAACTTCTCATTCATTTCATCACAGTAACCTACAACATGATGACTGATAACGGGCCAGGTCATGATGATGATGATGATGACAAAATAGACCTCATGCACTTATTTAAAAATCAGTCATTTCTAAGGATGGATTCTACTATTATAAATTTCTCCAATAACATTTCTGTTCTGCTGGACAGAATGCTAAACCAAAGACAGAACAAAAAAGTTGATGAAATTTTTTAAGTATTGCTTCCTCGTACATGTTTAAGTCCTAAGGACAGAAAGCATCTTTACATGTGGCCTGAGTCCTGAGTTCAGAGAGCTGGAAGGGGACAGGGCCTGTGAGTCCCTGCTTGTGGCAAAGCTAAACTTCATTTTTATGTGGAAATAGCACTAATTTGGTATTCATTTAATTAAAAAAAAAAAACAGTTTGCATGGCAAATAGTTTGCTGTTCATTTGTGTGAAGCTCACTGTAAAGTTAGTGGTGGAACAGGGAGCATAAGTTCACCTGAACAGCACACGTGAGGTCGGCACTAAATGGAGAGCTTACTAGCTTACTGGTCTGCCCTCTCTCTGAACTTTGTAGATTAGTTTAGTGGAAATCTAAGAGCAGTGGAGTGGATAATGCAAACTTCATATTTTTGAATACTAAATTATGAATTATGCATTAAGCCTAACTCGTGCATTAGTATTTGCCAGTCTGTGCACAGAACTGTTCACAATTTGGAACCCCTGCTGAAACACAGACAACACAACAAATTGAGAGAGAAAAAAAATGCATCTGTTCAAAATAACAGGTTTTGTATGGATTCACTGCAATTATATCCAGTATAATCAATGCAAAATAGCAACAGTACATAATATAAGAACATAGCAAGTAACTATATGTGCTATGGCACACCTTCCAATAAATGTCACGATCAAATAAAGGACTTTCCAAAATTCCCCTCTAGGAATATTAGAAAGCTTGTTCAAATATCTAAATGTCAACTGCGGATAAACACTTTCTAATTATGCTCTATGCAATCAGCAGCTGGAGGGTGGGGGTCAAACATGATTTGTCAAGCCTTCAATCCCCAATGGAATTTGATTATGCCATACAAAGACAATTCACAGGCACATTGCATAGTTTAAAAAGCGAATCCTGCAACATTAAGTGATAAAAAATAAGACAAAATAGAGTAAAGAGATTAATATAATTTTCAAGTGAAAAACAGCAAATAACCTTGTTGTTATTCTCTAATTGCTTATCTGCAGAATTAAGTAGTGGCCCTGAAGATACAAGGCCCATTTATGACAGCAGCAGGGAGAGTTCAACTACCCCTTATTCCCATAATTGTGTCATGTGCGGTGATGATGATGACGACCACTAGGACTGCTGGCTGCCTGTCATCACCGCTCCACTGCCACATGTCATTATTGTCACACCAGACGATGGGTCATTTGTGCCACACTGGTGCAACAGGCATTGCTGGACCTTTTCTGACCCATCTCCTAATTACACCCTCAGGACACAGGACGAGCCAATCAAGAGAGAGGAGTCTGAATCAATGCTGCCCAACAGGGGATCTTCTGTCTGGTTGCCAGTGAGATATTTGGCTGCTGTTGTTCTCCAGCAGACAAACATACAAAATCTCTGGGAAAACACAAGAAGCTCTCAAACAGCTTAGGGACACACTTCAGACCTTGAAAGAGCTTGTGCGACTCGAGGTGCTGGACTTCGTGAGAGGTTAGCAGTGCACTTGTGACTTTGTGTCCTCTGGTGTGGTGTCTGAGGGGCAAATGCAGATGAGGTCTTTTTAGATGTGTTTCCACAGGCTAATTGCTCTGGTTATTAGCATACGCACCAACCCCTGTGCCCAGTCTGGGAGAGAGAAGTCCCTGCCCAATTATTACAGCTACTGCTATGGTGGCAGCATGTACTCCCAGCAGCCTGGTTAATACTAGTGGTAACAGTTTGGTGGTATAGGCAACAGCTGACGATCTGTTCTTGGTGCAGATTTGTGAGACAAGCAGCTAAATATATACACCTGCTAATTATTAATGCAAAGACACATGTTGCTACAATTTTGATTACAGCCTGCCTGACATGTAGAGTCTAAATAATATAGCAATTTTTATGTCATTTCTTTACCAATTTCAAAAAGTAGAATTAAAATCTGACAACAAAAAAAATACGCACATCAGCCCGCATGCTGTATATCTGTATACTGAATATATAATAACTTGTCCTTTTTTATTTCTCTCATTTACAAAGTTTCTGTAAAACATATAGTATACATGCACATCCCAAATGTCAGCCTACACAAACAATGAAGACATCAACAATAAAGAATGCTTTCCTTATTTGCAGTCACACTGCAGCTAAGTGTAAAAATCTGTAGCAGCAGCATGTTGTTCTGGCTTTAAAGACTCTACAGGGGAAGATATTTCAGTGCTGTGATCCATAGAGTAAACACTTTATTCACTCCTAGCACCAGTTCAGTTGGTTGCACAGAAGAAGAGGATACAGAGGAGATATCACAAGTTGATACTTAAAGATGTTTCATTACACCATCAGTGGCAAGGTTAAAGCAATTCTTAATAATGTGTTTGTAAGGCAAAGATATTTGACCAAAGGTTAAATGGGGGGGGGGTAAGGCACGGTATAGTAATCTGTATGTGACTATTTATCAGCTTCGGAGGTATATACTGTACAGACTAACAGAAAATACAGTCAATATAATAGGAAAGTGTGATCCAGGGAGAAAGTACTTTGACCTTTCTCGTTCATACCTTTTTTTTCCCACTCACTCACTCCTGCTCTCCTAAGGCTGCTTAAGGTTTTGGTCCTGTGCCAGATCAGATATGTGCGAGTGTTTCTCATGTTTCTCCTGAAGACATGCTCAACATACAAATTATTCAGCACCCTTGTCCCCCTATCAACCCACCCGAAAGTCCTTTGTCAGAAGGATCATTGAGCTGAAGGGCATGGGTTATAATAAGTCTGCGCAAGCAAATTCCCGGGAAGCAACGTGGGCCAAGAACAACAGGACAGACTTGCCTGCACTACTGCTGCCATGCTAACAACAGCTCCATAAAGTTCTTCTCTTGTGCAGAACCCCATTTGACATGTTAATCCATATGACTGTAAGGTAAACTGAAATGAATACTTGATATCGAGGTGTAAAGTTGTTACTGTGTGATTTACAAAGCCGAGTTACAGGTTACTCACAGGTAACTGCGTGTTTGACTAAGACGGCATGCTACAATATGAATATCCTATATGAGCTTTAAGGTTTAAAGAACTAACTGATTAATACTTTTTCTGATAATGCATTCTTTGTGATGTAAAGCAGGAGGAAGATGAGTCAAACAAAAATAGAGAATAAAGACAGTAGCAGTTATCAGCTTATAGAATTATTTATGTTACATTATTTTTCAGCAAATCCAGCATTTTGAGAAAACTGTAAAAGCAAAAAAATGTCCCAGCTAACGTTGGTTATTCTAAACCACATAGATCACAATCATTTAACGCACAATATATCTGTGTGTACAACTGGAATATTAGTTCTATGCCAGGACAATTTACAGCCTCCACACCTCTCTATCCTTCAGCTCCTTTTCATTTTTCTGTTTCAATATCCTGTATCCTGATGAGTCTGGGAAAAGGTGGTGACCTGACGTTTAAATCCCAGACAAGGCCATTACGGTAAGACAGCACAAAGTGCTGATAGAGAAGAGAGATAATACTTAGAGGACAAAGAACATACGTAGCCACCTGCCTTTATGGTCCAGTAAGACTATCGTTGTCATTGTGTACCATTTGTGTAGATTATATCTGAATGTATGTGGTTGTACAGTGCTGTCTGCACCACAGGGGTCACTGGAATATACCATACAGAGCGTTATGGTCAGCTTCAGCATGCTGCCTCCATTTCCCAAAGCGGCCAGATCTTTCCCAGTGGACCAAATCCTGTCAGATAAGAGCAGACAGCCATCGCTCCATTTCATCCCCACAGACAAACCAGCTCCATGGTGGGGAGATTATGCCAAAGGAGAGGGCGGCGGCCCTATCTGTAGACTTTGGGGATCTTTGTTGGCGTGTCTGGTTTATCAGACCTCCTCTGATGTCTCTTTATCCAAAGCATCAGCAAGGATAACAGAATAGAATATTTAAAACATGTGAAGCAATATAAAAAAAGCTTCTTCTTTTTAAAATTGAACAGCAGACATCTGGCAAATTCACAGCAAAGACAAATATATTAATATTCATGAGAATAACTGGGACTTTAAGACAGTATATTTAAAGATTTTAAGAATTAAATTCATTTGTGTGACATCATATACATGTATTTTATGTCAGTACAATCTAGAATCATTTAAGTAGTACTGTTGTCATATGAAAAGAATATGAAATGCATCTTACATATATAAAAATCAGCAAAAAATGTAATTAAAAGACTAAAATTAGTGGAGTGGTTTAATTTGTACAATAATGCATTATGGGCATGTTTTCAGGATGTACTATGCATGTTGTCTAAGAGCTAAAGCAGATATCTGTCCCTTTTAAATAATGAATTAAATGCTTGTATTCACCCTCATTAACTCTGGGTTTGCTGGAGCTCATAAAAGGACATATAGTGCAGGAGCTTTCTACTCTGCTTCGCATATTCATTAGTTTCAAATTCTAACAATAAATCTGACCTTGAAGTCAATGACCTATGGGCTTGTAAACACAAAGCCATTTCAAACGTGCTCTTAAAATGAATAGCAAATTAGCTGTAAAAAGTATACAAGCTCGTGAAAAATAGCCACTGAATATTTAGACTTTTAGCAGGGCTGTTTGAAGAGCCTGTTACAAGGCACTTTGATACATTTTGTGGGGCATCATCTAGGTCCGCATCATCTGGAGAAAGATGACTATAAGCTCAAAAAATGGCACAAAAAGCTCATGAAATCAGGTAAAAACCAGAAACAACTCTCAAAGCATTTTATGGCTGATTTGTCACACTCTGTATTATTGAAAATACAACATATTTATTTTGACAGTTGACTAAAACAACACTTACACAAGTTTATCAGTATATTAGCTGCGCTTGGGCAATTTAATGTAATCCAATGCAAAAGTGCACACACTTTATTGACAAATGTATTTACTCATCTGCCTTCACACACATACTGTATGAACGTGAGTGACATCCTATTCTTAATCCACAGGGTTTAATATGATGGTGGCCCACCCCTTGCAGCTATAACAGCTTCAACTCTTCTGGGAAGGCTTTCCACAAGGTTTAGGAGTGTTTATGGGAATTTTTGACCATTCATCCAGAAGCACATTTATGAGGTCAGACATGGATGTTGGACAAGAAGGCCTGGCTCACAGTCTCCACTTTAATTCATCCCAAAGGTGTTCTGTTGGGCTGAGGTCAGGACAGGTCTGTGCATTAAGTATTAAGAGTTCCTTTCACTGGAACTACGGAGCCAAGCCCAACTCCTGAAAAACAAACCCACACCATAATCCCTTTACACCGCTGCATCCGTCACTTTGCATCGCACTTGGTGATGTAAGGCTTGGCTGCAGCTGCTTGGCCATGGAAACCCAGTCCATGAAGCTCTCCACACACTGTTCTTGAGCTGATCTGAGGTCCACATGATGTTTGGAGGTCTGTAGCAACTGAATGCAGAAAGTCAGTGACCATTGTGCACTATACACCTCAGCATCCGCTGACTCTGCGCTGTCATTTTACATGGCCTACCTTTTGTGGATGAGTTCCCAATTGCTTCCACTTTGTTATAATACCACTAGCAGGCTAACTAAGACTGTGGAATATTTCGTAGTAAGGAAATTTCATGACTGGGTTTGTTGCACAGGTGGCATCCTATCACGGTACCATGCTGGAAATCACTGAGCTCTGAGAGCGACCAATTCTTTCACAAATGTTTGTAGAAGCAGTCTGCATGACTAAGTGCTTGGTTTATACACCTGTGGCCATGGAAGCGATTGGAACACTGGAATTTACTGATTTGGATGGACGAGTGAATACTTTTGGCAATATAATGCATTATAATGTTCAGGTTTTAGCTACAGTACTGTGTAAGTGAGAGGTTGAATTGACATTATGGTCATTTTGGAGACCACTAATTGTATTTGTAGGAAATATCTTTATGCACATAAATGGAAACAGTAACAACAACACACCGCTGGTTATGCATTGGCTGCTGGCAAAGACTGATATCCCAGCTATTCAAATCTACAGTCATTTCAATTCAATTCAATTAAATTTTATTTATATAGCGCCAAATCACAACAAACAGTCGCCTCAAGGCGCTTTGTATTGTGGGTAAAAACCCACATTTGAAAAAGAAACATTTCAAAGGACTTCATGACTTTAAGTACAGCTTTACTGCTTCCATCTGAGTTTAGAAGGCACATCGCTGTCGCGTCAATCAAATGCACTTGATTAACTGATCATCGGAAAGTGTGAACACCTCAATAAAGCAGAGGTTTTGGCAGTTTACTGTTTTGGAGCATTCAGATGCGTGTTAACACAAACATCACAGGAGTGGATACTCAACAAATTCACACCAAGGTCAGACTGTGCAATGCTCAGAGAAACTGAAAAACAGCTCAGACTCTACAGGCCTGGGTAAACTTGTAAATGTTAGATTTCATGGCGTGATGATTTGACCTTGCTTTGCAACCACAGAACCTGGGCACCTTGCAATCATTGAGCTGAACATGAACTCATCTGTATATCAAATTATTCTAGAGTCAAATATGAGGCCATCAGCCCAACAGCTAAAGCTAGGCTGAAACAGAGTCATGCAACAAGACAATGATCTCAAGCACACCAGCAAATCTGCAACAGGACAGGTGAAAATTTTTTTACATTTAAGTAAAGTGTGACACTAAATTTGGGCTTCCTGGATTGTATTTCCATGTTCACGTTGATTCATTCAAAAGTGTTTACAAAAATGTTCACTGCTCCATTGCCCTGTGGTTCAACATTAATCAGGCTTCAGCTTGTTGTGGTGCTGATGATGGGCCACTGATTTGTTTAGTTATTGTTTTGGCTCTATAAAATGTGATGGACAAAAAGTTCAATACTTCAAAGAAAGCCCAGCAGCTCCTTCTTTTCAAGTCATGAGACAATGAACACCCTCAACTCTACCCAAACCAGTATTTCCACCACTTCAAAGCACATTAAACTGGCACTCTTTTAAAGGAGACCTTCAGTAGCCTAAGCCAACCCTCAACAAATATTAAACCAAGCCTTCAGGCTACATTCAGTGGTTATGGGGACTTGTTCTTTTTTTTGCTCTCAAAGGTCCCCAGAATGTGACAGCATAAATAGATCTCTATTCTCATGTACCAGGTCTGTATACATGTGACACTCAGAGAGATGAGACAATGGGTCAATATTCTTTACTGGCACCTGCTTGATATGCAAAAGACACAGAAAAACTTTGTGCTTTGAATGTGTGGTCTTGGGTTCAAAGCCATCACAGCCCACATGCACAGCCTAAAAATGCTTTGTCCTCTGCTCATATGCCTGCACCAACTGCATCCACATACACCTACACACTCACATTTGTACATTGATCAATACACAGAGGTAGAGAATAAAATGAATGCAAATAAACAAAAATTAATGTCAATACATTAAAATGAAAATAAATCCTCAAATCCAAAGTTAATTTGGTGGAATTCTGTAAAAATGAGTATTATAAATACACATGCCTTTTCATATTTCAGATGGCACTACTTTTCCTGATCCAGTTGCTTTTGCATGTAAAAAGCCATCTTTACAGCAATGCTGATAATTCATAGGAAGGAAAAATAGGCCCCCTCTGTATGTGATACACTGGTTGCTCAAAGCAATGACCAGCAGGAACAGCAGCATTCAACACAGCCTGAGGGGATTTTATTAAAAACACGCTCAGGCTGATTACTAGGATAATTGTGCAGTGTCCTGTCAATCATTATCTTGTGTTCCATTGTACATATTCCATTTGCAGAGATAACAATATCTCACTACCCCCCCCCCAAAATCACTGTAAAGTGGGCTTTATGGATGAAATCTCTGCACCATACAGGTATAATTGCAAGCTCTAATCCCACATTAAACCACTCAAATTGCATAATGTAATTTTTCCCTTTTCTTTGACATCCATTTTTCCAAAAAAAAAAAAAGTACCATAAAAGCACTCTGCTTCACAGAATGCAGAGCTTTTTACAATGTGCACATGAAAAAAATGGTACAAAAATGCTCTATGATCCCAATTCTGACAATTTGCAAAAAGGGAAATGGATAGTTATTTGAACAAGCAAAAGTGGTGATTTTTCAAAAGATGAGAAGAATACTGAATGTTCACTCTGCGCTGCACTCACAATTACAGCCAATTATATCACTCCTTAGTGCTTGTGTGATTCACGGAAGACCAGCGTGTTGATCTTAAGATGGCTACATGGAACATGACACTATTAAAGGACCGATGCTTAGTAGACCATTCCAAGGTTTTACTGAAGGGAAGTACAGCAAGAGGTGTACAGTAAGTACTTTCTTGTCTCTTCTATGCACTCAATTTTCCTGTGAAAGCCTAGAGGGCAGATCTTATCAGCCACTGGGGAACTCTTCCTTTATAGCTGATGTTTTATCACAGCAGAGCCCGGGGAATTGGGGAGAGTAATCTCTACAGAGTACTATTGCACTCTCTTATTCAGCAGGGAAAGCAAAGTATAGCAATGATCAAGAATCCCAACGACTTAAAGCAGCACTTTACTGTTGAGGGCAAGAAGCTCACTTCAACGGCCAGCCTCAGTGTGGTTATTCAACGATGCCACAACTTGGTGTTGCCGTCTTTACTCTTGTGTGCAATAATAAAGCTTTACGAGCGTCTACAGAACAGGTGGTAGGAAGAATTCAAACGAATTCTAATTAGTTGTAATTTTACAAAAAATATTTCAAAAATTGCACAATCTACAGTACTAGTAAAATATATGACGGCTGAGCTTATACATGACATAAAATACACACTTTTGTGTACAAGTTTGACATGATGAGCCATTACAAGCTGATCGATGTCCATACATCATACCTGCGATCATCTACCATAAGGACAACAATAATTTTGCAATAAGTAAAATCATAAAGGTTACCAGACACTTGATTTGATCAAGGCAATCAGTTTACATTTGAGACATTTAAGCTATCTGACATAGTTCAAAGAAATTGCCTCTTCTGGTGCAGTAGGTTGCTTTAAAACCACGCAATGCCTTCTCCAGGGCCAAGTCATCACCTCCAGTAAAGGTCATGGGCGACCATGATGGATGGGCACTGCTGTGAATTTAATTTAAAATAAAGAGCAATAAACACAGGGCTCATGCTAAAGGCACAGGGCATGATGAAGGACCCATTAGTTAAGCAAAGGTCGCAGGCTCCTCCCCTGACAGTGGCTGACACCAGGGCATCACAAGCAGTGACAGGGGACACGGACAACTCCACAGAGGTTCCTCTGTGTCAGAGCTCTCCTGCTTATCAGCCTCGTCAGAGAGCTTTAAGCACAAAGCTATTAGCTGCCAATAACCCCAAAGACAGCAGCCATTTTTGTTAAGAATTAGCAACTGAGGTTCATTTTAAATGTCACTTCACTGCACTCAGGAGGAACATGTTAGCACTGCATTCAAAGTATACCTCTAACCCTGTCTGGCAGCAGGTGTCCCTGTAGTTTTAAATGTTACTGTTTTTCTTAGAGAGAAACAGACATTTTCAAGCTGCATAAATATGTAATGCGCTGATTATTAATCAGATTTTTTTCTTCCTTTTAAAAATTCTGGTACTCAGAATGAGACAGTTAAAACTGGCTTTAACTTTCAGCACAAACTTGAAAAGGTAGGCTATTTGACCAGGATAGGGCCTGAGACTAGTTTTAGGCTCACATACATCTGAAAAAAGTGTCAAACTCTAAACATCTATTATTCTGCTCAGTGAAGGTAAAAAAAAAATATATATATAATATATATATATATATATATATATATATATATATATATATATATATATATATATATATATATATATATATATATATATATATATATATATATATATATAAATAAATAAAAAAGGATTTGATTTGAACTGGAATGTTTTAAATGAGTTTTAGTGTAAAAGACCTGCATGACCAGCGAGCGTATACCAAAGGCTAAAAACATACGGTGCTCATAGTTCACAATTTGTGTCAAAGAAAACATTTTGAAAATACTAATGCGGAAATCTGTGCTACTCATGGGTAATTTGTTGCCTTCAAATGCTCTTCACTAATGGCATTTAATAGGTTCTGTGGGCCAAAATTGTGACAGCATGATGTATTTGGCCAACGAGCCAAGCTAATGACTGCCATCAAATGTGATTTCAGTTTTCAGCCTTTGTTATCTCAGTGGAGCCCAATTTATTTAGTGCCACCTTTTAACTACAGCGTTTGGCATAGACACATGGCCAATGAAAACAGGAGTGAAGGGTATCTCCTATTAGTAGTGCCGATGGGGTACTGATGGAGACATTTTAGGTTCATTTCCAGTTTACAATATAAAGTGTAAAAGTGCTTTTTACCAACAGCGGGGTTGATAAATGGAGGAGCTGAGGGAGACTTGTCATAATGTGACAAATTAAAATTTGAGTTCAGGTGATTGAAAATTGTTAAGATTAATGAGACCTGTAATGCCTTAGAATATTTCATGGAAAAATCATCTATTTCACCATACTCGCTCTGAATCGATATTTAGAAGTTTTACTATAAAATAAGAAGAGAAAATTTGTATAAATAATAAATGATGCACACTTTGATTTAATATTTCACATTAATCAGACATACATCCAACTAGCATGCATCCCTCCATCCATACGTTTTCTCCTGCTTATCCTTTTAAGGGTCACGGTGTGTGTGTGTGTGTGTGTGTGTGTGTGTGTGTGCGGGGGGGGGCTATAGCCTTCTGCATTCTCTTTTTTTCTTTTCATTTGATTCTAATTAGCAAAATGCATGTGCTGGGATTTATAAGATATGACCGGAACAGCTACTTTTCTTCTCTTTAGTGAACAACATTTTAGCAAAGCCCTCTTTTATGATGGTGACACATTCATTCTGCTCTTTTCCATTTGACTTTCACTTATCAGATGGCTTTTTAAAACTAGATCCTATTTTGAACGCTCGCATGGCTTTATCAGCTTACCATTCATTTACATGTATAATTATTACAGGCGCTTCAGGAGCCGTTTGCTAAAAAGCTTTATGCAAATTGTAATTAACGGTAATTAAAACCCAGGCTGCCTTGAATGGGAGCCACGGTGCCCGTGCATCATTTACAAAACCAAATTGAATCTAATGACTTTACTGTGTGAAATCAGCAGGGGATCTGAGAAGGGGCTGAGAATGTCCTGTCTGACATTAAGACTAAAGAACACAGCAGTGGAGTCATATTGTTACATATTTGAATTTGAGCCAACTGTTGATGCTAATCTTTAAATACCGTAATTATTCACTCAAACAATTAAAGAGCCATATAAGCAGTATGTAGAGATATGAAAGTTAATGCCCGGGAGCCAGCATTTAGAGACCTGCTGAGTGAGACATTTTTCATTTACTGGGGAAGTGAATCATATAAAGAGATGTGTGTGTGTGTGTTTGTCTGGGATATGTGTGTGCACAGTTAACAGTAAAACTTCAGCTTCCAAGCTGTAACATTCACAACTACACAGATATATTATCCTACACAAATGCCAAGCAAATGTCATATCAGATGACAAAAATTGCCTTGCAAGTAATGAATATGTGAATAAAACTATGCGGTTAAGTGCATCCATTTGTCTCAAGATGGATGCAAAACAGAAAATCCTCACAGACCTCACAGGTGGACTTCTGTGACTAGGGGGAAAAAGAAAGAAAGAAAGTAAATAAAGCCACAACATTTATATTAGATATGGGGAAGCATGAAAATATGCTCCTGCAATAAAGTTTACTGTAAGTTCTTTCATAAGGGATCAAAAGTTAAAACGCTAATAAACTTCAAGCCGAATCCTTCATGCAAACACTGACAAGATTTTTATAGATCAATTTTCTCAAAGGTAAGCCACACATACATATGAGCACATATAAAAATGCCAAGCGAGGAAGCTGAGTGTAAACCTCCAATGTCAGACTGGCATCATCAAATGGTAGCCATTTCCCATAATTCAGGGGAATATGCACTCCTTATCTTGTGATGTGCACATGCAGCATAACAGATTAGATGCATATGTTGGGCTGAAGCTGTTCATCAACATATATTAGGCCAAAGTGATATGCTGAGTGAGAATATATGCAAATCCTTCTTAAACCCAGATGTTTTGTCAGTTCCATAAAAATCACATTTGGATCTCTATTTTAATGTTTTTCATGGACAGAACACAAATGAGTTTTAAAGGAATTATTGGGGACCATATTACAATTGGAAGAAATGTCACGAGCTTTCTCCAATGTCTTCCAGCTACTCTGGCACAAGTAATAATTTTTTACGAATTAGGGCTTGTTCTAACTGTATGTTTTGGGCAGCTGTGGCACAAAACATAGAGTGGTTCTGGTTTGGGTCCCAGATGTGAAAGTGCCTTTAGGCAACATACCGAACCTCAACAATTGCTTTGTTGTGTGACTGCATGTGATAACACTGAATGTATTCAGTTCTGATGCTGCAAACCTCTTCGCACAGAATCTGGGATTGTTACGTGGTTTGTACAGACGTCAGATAATTCCTGGAAGTACTATGTGGGATGGCACTTCCAGAGCCCTACAAAATGACCTCCTGCAAGAGAGTGGTGTAAAAGTCTCTGACCAAACAATTAGAAACAGACTTCATTAGGGTGGCCTGAGGGGCCCAGTGTCCTCTAGTGGACCCTTTACTTACTGCCCAGAACCATGGAGCCCAATTGGCATTTGTCATAGAATTAGAATTGTCCTCCATATATTGTCCTTTAACTCGGTGTCCTTATATCCTTATATAACAAACTGCTGGTTCACCACCATAAGATCAACCATAGTTTCAGAGCACCAGCACTGATGTCTCACCACATATGACAAGTTGTTGATGTTAATTTGCTGTTTACTGTTTTATTGACCACAGTTTAACCTTGCTCCCAAATCGAATGATTCTTTAATTATCTTTCCCTGCAATCATATGTAGTGAATGACATTTACAGTCAGAATAGGACAGTAGTTTTGGGAACTCATCTTATTTGGTTTGTTCGAGTGAGATCTGAAGTACCACAGTACCATGTTTGTATGGTGACTATAAAGTTCATCAGCAGCCAGGTAGCTTAGCTTAGCATAAAGACTTAAGGCACGTGAGAACATCTGGTTCTGTCCAAAGGCATCAAAATGTGTTAAAGCCCTTTTTGACATTCAACATCTAATGATGTGCCATTGTTCAGGATATTATGGTATATATTAGACTATCTGCTACCTATAGGCTACCTTTTGAATTTAGGATCTTTATGCTAAGTAGAAATCATCTTGTATAGTGTTACTGTATAAATTTAATATGCAATCAAGAGTGTTATCAGTTCCCCGACACCTAGAAATAAACCAAATATTCTCATATTATTGAACTAATAATTTAATAAGTGTGGCATTTGTGATAAACAGGTAGGGCACCTTTCACAAAACATCACAGTAAGCATCTCTGACATACTGTGGGGGACATTTTATTTTGTTCTACTATTCCTGGCTTCAAACTCACAGAAAAGACTGCCACGCTCACACATTTCAGACACATTATCTCCCATTCTTTTCACCTCTTTTCAATTGCTCATCTCTCGGTCAGCTGGGTATAGATTTCAGTCCTTTCTCTATAGACTCCATACTCTCATGTCTTAGGGCCATCAAACTGTCATCCGGGATTTACTCAAGATGGGTGGAGAGAAAAGCCAAGAAATTATCTACTCTTGCACATGGAAGGGGACAAAGAGTGAAGAAAAGGCGTGAGATGGGGACAGGAGTGCGGAGAAAAATGGTTGTGAGTAAATAACGTCTATAGCAGCACGAAGCAAGTGCATCTTCACAGCCAAGCTCACAGCAGGACATAATGATTACACAATGAAATTCAGCTACAAGGACAATGAGTATTTTAAAAGAAAGAGAGGATAGTTTTTATTGTGCAGGCCATAAGCACACATATCTTAAGCCTGTTTCTCTGCTTTACGTATAGCAAGCAGTGCACAGACACAATGAAAATATTCTTGTACAATAACTTATTTTCATATAAAAAAAATCAATTTTATTACACTTACAAATAATCTAAATTTTTAGTTTCATTTTAAGGCAGACAAAATCTGGGCAGCAAATTTATCAGTCTTACTATTGATGAATGGATGTGCTTCAATGCCCAAAATTTAGGCCATTACGTGTATTTTTAATTGGCTAAAAATATTAAAAGCATATGCTTTGAAATAAAATGAGGACCACAGTAGTGTGAGTCTGGTCTGACAAAGACAAGATAGACATTATAGGATGGATATGTGTGGACATCTGCTGTCACTTGATTCATAAACCTTCCTCTCTCATGTACACATACATGATGGAAAAAGGTAAGATGGATTGAATGAGGCCAAGGATGTGGATATTGATGTCTCCATCAG